>CAIGRT010014254.1:0-10632 GCA_903798405.1 Fraxinus platypoda
AACCGAACCAAACCATTCGGTTCTTGATTCGAATACCCGTTTGGGTATTTCATTTTAAAAAAATCGTTCGGTTCGGTTCGGTTCCGGTTCGGTTCGGTTCGGACATTTTGCCCAGCCCTACCTCGCATCATCAATTGAGAGCCTCAAACAACCCCTATGGTAGAACTGGAGAGCTTCCCAGTAAACCCACAGGACCCTTCCAAATATTTGTAGGTTGAAAGAAATCTGTCTATAGAAGTTAATGAGAAGCTGTAAAGCTTCTTACTGAAAAATCTCGATGTCTTCGCTTGGAAGCACGGAGACATGGTCGGCATGGATCCAAAGGTCAGCTGCCACTGCTTGAACATTGACCCAAAGGTCACAGCACACAGGCAAAAGAGGATAGCTCTCAACCTGGAAAAATATGAGGCTCTAAAGGACGAATTTAAGAAGCTGATCGACAATCATTTCATTCGGGAGTCAGCGTATCCAAAGTGGGTCTCTGACCCAGTGTTGGTCAAAAAGCACAACGGCAAGTGAAGGGTTTGTGTGGATTTCTCAAACCTGAATCAATCTTGCCCTAAGGACAGTTTTCTACTTTCCCGTATAAACCAACTTGTGGATTCGACTGCCGAGCATTAACTTCTTAGTTTCATGGATGCATATTTTGGGTACAATCAGATCCCAATGTTCCTAAGTGATGAAGAACACACGTCCTTCGTAACAGACAAGGGTCTTTATTGCTACAAGGTTATGCCCATCAGGTTGAAAAATACCAAGGCCACTTACCAAAGACTTGTCAATAAAATGTTCACTGACCTCATTGGGAAAACCATGGAGGTTTATATGGACGACATGATGGTAAAGAGCTTAAAGGCAAGGGATCATGTTAAACACCTTAGGAAAATGTTTCAAATATTGAGGACATACAGGATGAGGCTCAATCCTTTAAAATGCGCCTTTGGGTTGCTTCTGGAAAATTTCTGGGCTACATCGTCAATCAGAGAGGCATTGAGGCCAACTCAGAAAATATCAAAGCTTTAATTAATATGAGGTCACCTCAGAAATCAAAGGAGGTGCAGAGCCTCACATGACATGTAGCTGCGTTGAACTGCTTCGTCTCTAAGGCAACAGACAAGTGCCTACCTTTCTTCAAAGTTCTGAAAGGAGGAAATAAGTTCCAGTGGACAGAGGAATGTGAGGTACCCCTGCAAAAGCTTAGACAGGCTCCACTTCTCTCCAAACCAAAGACCAATGAATCACTGCAACTGTACTTGATAGTAACCCCTGAGACAATCAGTTTGATTTTGATAAGAGGGGAAAATGATCACCAAACTGCCTGTTTATTATATAAGTAAAACACTTTTGGTAGCCGAGACTCGCTATCCCGATATGGAGAACCTAGCGTTTTCTTTGGTGACGACCTCTCGAAAATTGAGGCCATATTTCCAGACACATACGATACATGTGCTAACTATCTTTCCCTTGAAGCAAGTGCTACAGAAGCATGATGCTTCAGGAAGGTTATTGAAGTGGGCTGTGGAACTCAGCGAGTTTGATATTGCGTTCAAGCCAAGGGCTACTAGCAAGGGATGGGCCTTAACGGATTTTATGGCAGAGATCACCTATATTCCATAAATGGAAGAGGAGATGGAACCCACCGAACCTCCCACATGGAACCTTTTTGTTAATGGATCATTAGGGGACACTGGGTCACGAGCAGGAGTAGTTCTTGTTAGTCCTAAAGGACATAAGCTTACTTGTGTTGTACGGTTCAACTTCAAAGCCACTAATAAGGCAGCAGAACATGAGGCCCTCTTCGCAGGCCTCAGACTAGCCAGGGAAACGCAGGCAAATAGGCTTGTAATTAGTAGTGACTCCCAGTTTATATTGTGCCAGGTCCATGGCAATTTTTAAACGAGAGATAAGTCCATGGTCGCATAGTTGAAATTGGTTATGGAGTTCATCCCCGCTTTTGAAAGATTTGATTTGGTACAAATCCCACGCTCTAAGAATGCTCATGCATATGCCCTTTCAAAGCTGACAAGCAATGAAGATTCAGAATTACTCATTGTAGTACAAATAGAGCATCTTCCTAGACCCTCCACCGCCACTGGCAAAGAAATCATGTGGGTCAAGGATACTCCACTATGGATGAAACCAATCATATATTTCCTTAAGGACCGACATTACCCTCTGAAAAAGAAGAAGCACAGAAGCTTAGAAGACGAGCTGCTCACTTCTTCTTCCAAGACGATGTGCTATATAAACGTGGATTTTCTTTGTCGTTACTCCAGTGCATAGGTGGAGAACAAGCCAATTATGTGCTTCGAGAAATTCATGAAGGGGTATGTGTCAATCACACGGGATGATGGTCCTTGGCACAAAAAGTATTGAGGCAAAGATATTATTGGTCCACCTTGAAAAAAAAATGCACAACAGTTTGTCAAGAGATACGATAAGTGTCAATGCTTTGTAACAATTCAGAGGTAGCCTTCTTAGGAGCTAAGCGTTATTTCTATCCCACGGCCATTTGCCATATGGGGGATTGACCTTATAGGCCCCCTACCTAAAGGGAGGGGCAATGTTAACTTTGTGATTGTTGCCATTGATTACTTCACCAAATGGGTAGAGGCCGAACGCCTTGCTAAAATCAGTGAAGTCAATATTTCCAAATTCTTTTGGAAAAACATCATTTGTAGGTTCAGAATTCTCCATTCGATTATATCAGACAATGGTCGACAGTTTGACAACAAGAAAGTTAGAAACTTATGCAAGGAGCTAGGCATTAAAAAACATTTTTCCTCCCACATCACCATCAAGCAAATGGGTAGGTGGAAGCTATTAACAAAACAATTACATACACGCTGAAGAGAAAATTAGATGCTTTTAAAGGGGCCTGGGTTGATGAGTTATCCCAAGTCCTTTGGGCCATTTGAACTACAAGCAAAACTATTACAAGAGAAACTCCTTTCTTTATAGCTTACGGGCCGAGACTATGAGCTCAATTGAAGTGGACTGCCATCTCCTCATTGAATTCATTTTAATGAAATATCCAATGACGAAATAAGAAGATGTGAACTAGACCTCCTTGAAGAAAGGATGGATGATTTTCAAGGAAAATTGGCTATTTATCAGCGGAAAATGATTAGATATTACAATTCTAAAGTAAAGAAGAAGTCATTTCACTTGAAATAGTTGGTGCTCTGAAGGGTATTTTTATCTTCCAAAGAACACGGTGTGGGAACCCTTGGTCACTCGCTTCGTTAGGGAGGCCAATTCACTTTAAGACAAATGAACCTCCTTTTTCAAATTTTCAATTTCTGCCAAGGCAGAAGCGAGCTTCAGAGACTCCTCAACTTGTTTCTTCTGCTGCCCTTCAGCCTCCGCTTTGGCTTTGCTGGAAGCTTCCTCAGCCTGAGATGTTTTATTGACAAACTCTCTATTTTTGGACTGAAGGTTTTCAAAGAGGGCTTTAGCCTCTATGGTCACACCAAAGGCCTTCCTCGCAGGCTCACCATTGTGGAAAACAAGTCCACGGCATCGTTGGTCTCCACGAAATATTGTCATCTCTCCGTCCAGTACTTGGGGAAGGTGGTTGTTGCAGTTTGGACCTCTGGAGAAAGTGGGTCAAGAGTTTTTAGAGCCAGTTCATCGGTCATTTTCTTCATGGCGAGCTTGGATCATTGAGGAGCCTCGAAAACAGTGGAATCGCTTGTAGACCTCGCCTTCTTTGCAAAGTCTCGGCTTTGGGACTCCACGGTAATTGGATTTTTCTGCCCCCAGAGGCTGTAGCTATCGAATCTGCCAACATCGTCTCCCCGGCTTGGATTTATGAGAGAGAAGAAAGGATGTTCGTGGAGCCATCTACCCCAGTGGTGGAGAATCTATGTTTCCTCTTGGGGACCTCCTCAACAATTTTATTCTCGTTATCCTTTAAGAGAGATCACACATTTTCTTGGCTACTAGCCTCCCGGTTGACCCGCTCTACTTGGTCCCTCACCTGTTTAGCCGCAACAGATGAGGGATTCGATCCATTTTTTCGGAGGTAGAGGTGGTAGCAAGGATGCTAGCCATGTCCGGGGTGGGGTACCTCTGCTTCTAAAAATGTTCTACAAAAGCTAACAGGTCAGTAACAATTATGTAAGTTAAAAGATGAAATTTATTAAAAAGGAAACAGTACCTCTCTTGGCCATTAGGCAGAATTTTTCAAAAAATCTCTGGGAGATGGTCAAACGATCGAAGTCACGAGAGAATGAGGGTCGACGATATATATCGGTTAGGGTCTCCCAGTCGCTGTCGTTCAGTTCGAAGTTTTCAACCAACCCTGTAAAACAACAAACATAAAGCATTGTTAACATCAAGGTTATCAATATAAAGAAAATCAAAAATAGATATGATACTCAATGGCTTCAGAGTAAGAGCTTGGAGCTTTCACATGAGGGACAGTGTCGCCCTCACATTCCTGCCACTTCTCCATCACCCAAAACCGCGTCTACTTCTATCATTTGATGAAGGAGGAAAGGCCAGGACGAAAGGGGAATGTAACCCCTACGGACAGATGGAGTACCACCCTTTTGAATCCCCTTTTCCTAGGCTCCGGGGTTAAAAAACTGTTTGAAATACATGGAGAGGCATGTCCTCTCTAAGGAAAGTTTCCTTCTAGAGGAAATAGGTTCCCACTAGTTGGGTCCAAACATTGGGGATGAACTGGGTAGGGGCCAACTCGTACAACCTAAGGACAATTCTAAAGAACGCTTGAAGAGACATGTGTAGCCCAGCCTTTAGGGGAAACTCGCTCATGGGATGCAGCCCTGCCTCGGAAAGTAGGCTCATTCATCAAGAGTGGGGGAAAGGAGTTCAATGTTGTAAGGGATACGGTATTTTTCCCTAAGGTTGGCTAGGTGGGTCAGATTTACAGATGAAGGGATTTTGGCTGCTCCCAGGCTTTCTCATTTCTCCTACCCTCCCCAGAAGGCAAAACACTTTGCCCAGTCTGGATGGCCTTAACCAGGTCGACCGTATTTGTAATTTGTACCCCCATTTCAGTAGCTACCTCACTAATGTCCACATCCCTCCAGCAGAGTTTGAAAATGCCATTTAGATTTATTAAGATAAAGTTTAAGAAAATTACAAGTAAGGTTGAATAATGGTGGAGTATCACCAGAGATTGAAAATGCAAAGGAGAAATGAAGGAAACTTAGAGTTTTTTGGTAGAGTGGATTACTGATTGCCTGAAGGGCAAAGTGATTTTTTGCCATAAATATTCGCCTTTTATAGGCAGATGCTCTCAGTCCTAGCCATTGGATGTTGATCCGAATCATTTGACCGTTCATGTGAAGTTTTAATATGAGCCACTCAATATAATTGGCGCTTCATCTTCTATGGTCCAAATCAGAGTGTTTGCTTCACACGTTGTCATGCACCTAGACTTCACAAGACGTGTGCACGACAGCCATCATTGCACATTAAATACGACGACGGTTGCGTGCGTGGGAAGTTGAACCACTTCAACTGCTTTTTCTTGAAAACACACAAAGATAGCAAATCATTTGGGCGCAATAATTGAGGACGCCTCGTGCTCCCCAAATGTTTTAAAATCAGGATCCTCATAATTAAAAAGTTGTAACCCCAGCAAGGGTCAGGGCCACTTCTCCTCAACTAGTTCGAACAAAACAGCCTCGAACTTAATTCGCTTCGCTGACACTCCTCAAAATCGTTCCAAGGTAGATCACTTCGAATAACACTATAAGATCATTTGCGCGTCAGGTACATTTTAATTCTAATTGTAATATAAATGTGTATACTTAGACTTGGGGAACTATTGTGGTATGGTAAAAACAACCCCCTACAACATAATTTTATATACACAAGTCCATGCATTATATAAATAATCATGCCTAGACTCAGGGGACTATTGTTACACCTCGCCACCGAGACTCAAATCAAAGTGCCACGTAAACAATCTGCATAGGCAAGAAAGTCAACAAGGACCTAACTGGTCAAATGTAAAGAAATCATATGAATGACCGAAGCTCTTATGCCCAAGCACTACCTAAACGGTTGAAGTGCGTGCGTCCGAAGCACTACATGGAAGAAGTTGAAGCTCTTCACACAGAGGACCAATATAGAGCCTCATCCAACCGAAGCCCTCAGTTTACCTGAAGCTGAAGATGTCTATTACAAAATCTGTAGTCAATCTTTAGGAATGATTGATGTAACGTTTGTAATAATGTCGGTGTGTCAACCTAATGTATAGGGCGGCTGATCCGTTGTCAATGTATTTATTGTATGAGAGATAGTAATGTGAAGTCTTAGTCAAGCAGATGAGGTCACGTGGTTCTGAGCCTATGGACACCATGTCAGTCGAAGCACTATAAATAGGCCCTCTTTGTAACTAGAAAATGGTTGGATTATTGGACTTTTGAACTCTTGATCCTTGATAATACAAATAGTCTTACAAACTCTATACATATCACCTTGCTTTTTTCCGTATACATTAGTTTGATCTTTTATTGGTTTACTTTGGTATTTGATTGGTGATTGTTGTTAGCGCAATTATCTTTGTTTCACCTACCGGTGCTTGAATACTTTTGTCTCACGCCGAAAAGCATTTCTCGCGTCCTCATTCGTCCCATTTCTTACCGGTGCTCCAGTCTAAACGCTTCGGAATTTGTTTGAGTTGGCATGAGTGAGCCCGACATATGTTGTCCACATAAGCGTCACGTTTTTCGAGGTCAACAATTGTCATTGTCCATTTGATCTACCTAATATATACTAATTAAAATAAGTTCATTGAATATGAAATCGAAATAAAAAGTAACTTATACATCGATTATATTATAAATAAAAGAAATAAAGTAAAGTGAAAATTATATTTATTGGATTTAATTATAAATAAAATATAAAAACTAACTTATATGTCCATTTAATTTTTAATTATTTATTTGGTACTCGTTTGCATTTTTAAAAAAAAAGTCCCAATTGCAATTAATTTTTTCTTGTTTTCTTTTTGTTTTATTTAAAGAGTGTGGTATATTCATCATTTCACAAGGTTTATTGAGAAAATTGAGGAAAATGTTGTATTTCGTCAAAAAATGTCATATGGGGTGTTTTCCAACAAAATGAAAAAATATGGGGTATTCCATAATAAAGGCAAAGATTAAGGGTGTTTTGTGTCAATTACCCTATTTAAGATTTTACCTCATTCATTTGAATTTTGAACTGGTATTATGGCAATATTTCGGGCTCCCACATGAACTCTTTTTTTCTTTGCTTTTTTTTTTTAGTAATTAGCACAAAATGTCAATACGTTTCAATATTATCATGCAAAATGTCCATATCTTTCATTTTTTGACATTTTCACCTTTATTTCCACATTTTATTACCAAAAAGGTCATTCCATCCACTTATCTTCGGTTGTCCTATTAATTCAATATAAAAAGCCGAGGTAATTAGCACAAAACATCCATATCTTTCAATATTATTGTGTAAACGGACTACATTTCATTTTTGGCATTTTCACATTTCATTGTCAAAAACTTCATTCCATCCACTTACCATCAGTTACTCCATTAATTCAATACAAAAAAAAAAGCCAATTTTCTTATCTAATACCAAGGGTAAAATAGTCTAAACCCATTTAACCCCTTCTTCCCTCCTTCGAAATAGTTATTCTGTAACTAACAATAACGTGAATATGAAAATAATTTATAAAATTATTACATTAAATAAAGAAAAAAAAAGGAAAAATATTGTATTTCATCTAACCCAATCACCCTTCTACCGCCCCTAATGAAACCATCACTCAATGCTCCAAGCCAAATGTACAGCCGTCTGGATTTTCATCATACCTCTCTGAATTTTATCAATAATCCACCATTACAATAGTCATTGTTGTGAAGTACAATGTTCTTATAGGTCATTTTTTTTATTTAATGTAATAATTTTATAAATTATTTTCATATCACGTTAGTATTACTTATGGAATAATTATTTTGAAGGCGGGAAGAAGGGGTTAAATGGATTGAAACTATTTTATCATTGGTCTTTGAAAAGAAAATTGACTTTATGTATTGAATTAACGAAACAACTAATGATAAGTGGATGAAATGACATTTTTGGCAATGAAATGTAGAAATAAGGATGAAAATATCAAAAAAATGAAAGGTAAAGACGTTTTGCACAATAATATTGAAAGGTGTGGAATTTTTGTGCTAATTACCCTGGCTTTTTATATTGAATTAACGGAACAACTGACTGTAAGTGGATGGAAAGATTTTTTGGCAATGAAAAGTGGAAATTAGGACAAAAATGTCAAAAAAATGAAAGATGTGGATGTTTTGTACAATAATATTGAAAGGTATAGAAGTTTTGTGCTAACTATCCTTTTTTTCATTAAATATTTATTTAGCAAATTTTCTAGAAAACTCGAATTGATACATTTGTTTCAAATTTTCGATTGCGTGTTTGGCAAATTTAGTTGCTTATGGATGGATATGAAATTTTCATCGAGCATTTTTTCCTCTCGCCACGCCAGTTGGTTTACACATATTCAGATCCAAAGAATCGATCCCCTGCTCATAATGAGTATGAAATATGTTGTTTAACGGTGACGTGGCAACATGCGGTAGTCCCATCACCGATATTTTAGACCCCACCATGATGTGAGACACCACATATTGCCACATTATCGATGAGTAACATATCTACTGTCCACTATAAATAGAAGATCAATTCTGTTCAGATTCACATTCATTTGATGATATATAAGATAATGTGGTCTAACGTATAGGCTATGTGGGATTAGGCTAGAAAGCAATAAATAGTTTTTGTTTGGAATTATTTTCGAATGCTTTATTTTGTAACTGTGAAGAGGCTCTTACAGTTTGCTTGTCATAACGAGCTTCTTGTGATTGAATGTATTTTGAGCATGTGTAATCCCTATTTTTTTCAAAAAATACATTTGGTAACGGTGTTTTGATGGAAAATGTGTTGTTAAAAAATAAGGAAAATTTCTGGGTTTGCTTGTAATATTATTTTATTGAAGAACGTATGGTTGAAAATAAGAGAGCTAAAAATATATTTTAAAAATAATTAAAATCAAACAAGGGTCTCTCGAAAAAAAAAAATTAGTCACTGGTCAAATTAAATTTTGATAATTTTAACTGATTTAGAGTGCAAAATTATAATTTTATACATAATGACTATTTTATGACTATATTAGCATGATTGATTTGATTAACCCTGTGATTTTGATTTCGGGAAATCTTTTTTTTTTTTTTTTTACATATTCGAGTATTTCTTTTTTTATTGTTATGTTGTCCAAATGAAGACTTTAATGTTAGTATGGACCAACATAACCATTTAACTCAAATTATTGTCAAATCGAATAATTAATGATGATTATATTAATTATTCATGACGTGTTTTGGTCTTGAATTTTTCACTTATTTTATATTAATTGGTATCCCGTCGACTATGGGTACTTGTCGCAAGTGAAACATTCAAGTAAAACTTATATAGTTATGAAAAATTGACCATAGAGATTTATCTCTTCTATTTATAGTAAGTCAATTATTTAGTTGAATTTATCACGACTTACTAGAGGAGAAATAAAAGAATAATAGAATTAATGTAATAATATCATATTGTACAAGTATAAATAAGAACATGCTACATATCAAACATGTATGTCGTAGACTCGTAATTTGTGTTGTACAAGTATAAGTACAATTGAAATAAATAATTTTATTGAACTAGAAATTCTAAATCATGAAGATTTTATAATTTGGCATGATCGGTTAAATTATCATGGATTAATATGATGAGAATATCTATTGAAAACTAGATGATTTTTCAATATAATGAATTTTCACATATTTCTTGTTCTCATGGTATATAAATCAGTAGATATTATTTATATGTAATAAATATATATACTTGCCGATATTATTATATATTTGCAAAATGAAGTTTATGAGATTATTTGCTCAAATTTTGAACTATGAATATAATTTCAATTATATCGTCAAGACGTTGTGTCTACGTCCCAAATTTTTGAAATATATTAATTGGGATGACAATAAATAATTTAACACAATTGATTGTTGAGAGTCTCCAACTAATTTATACATTGTTACTACTGAAAATAAAGTACTTCCCATTTCTTTTGGATATGCTATTTTATGTGTTAGAAAATATGGGTCATTGGTCGTCCATGTGGGGTGACTCGACCCATAAGTTATTAAAGTGAATTGGAGGGAATGGTCTGAATAGAATTCAAACTCATAACTTCTCTCAACTCCCACCAACTTCCAACATTTTATATAAATCCCATAACTTTATCTTACACTTAGGAGAGAGGGAAAATATGACAATAAAATTGTGAAATTTGTATGAAAAATATCATCAAAATTGAAAGGCACCTAAAACCACTATTTCATCATGAAAACTCGATAAAATTAACATCTAGGTTGTGATTAATAATCCACTTTCATTGTGATCAGAGTTGGGATCATTGGAGTGCAAGAAAATTGTAGATTTGGAGTTTTGGAAAGTAAGGTGATTCAACCATTCAAAAGACTTGTAATTCATCGTTTCAAGTAAGCATCTTGACTCGAAATTCATGTTAAAGTATGCTGCAAATTACTT
>CAIGRT010014279.1:0-13195 GCA_903798405.1 Fraxinus platypoda
CAGCATTTTTTGGCCGCTGCAAAAGTCTTTTTTTGGTGTAGTGAATGGAGCCTAAGTGAGCCTGTGGCTAATAATGCTTAAACCCTATAGTTGAGCTTTCTTCTACCGATCGACAAGGAGAGCCACATAAATCAAGCCTACTAACGCGAACATGTCGAATGTTAGTTCAGCCATATTCTAGCCTATGCTGGCATCGCGGTTAATGGCATCTGGCTTTTGGGGAGGCTGACACAATAGCTGGAAAGGCATTAGCATTAACCAAATATTGTGCAAAAGGCAAGAGGTGAAGTCCAAAATTCACATGCTCACTCTAGCTAATTACTTCTAGTCCAAGAAAGCATAAGTGGTAGGCGTACAAAAAATAAAAATTGGGCTATCAGATACGTTCGAGATTGGCAATCAAGAACCCCCATGGTGTTCATTAAAATACTTAAATGGTTTCAATCAGAATGGACCAAGAATCTAGTAGTCACTGTTGACAGTGAAAATCGGATCAACAAATCTTACTCACCTAGTTATAATTTTCACTTACTAAACTCACTAATTTGGATGCTCACACTACAACGAAATAGCATTTTGCAACGTTCAAAAAACATTGCTGAAGACCTTTTGTAACATTCTATTGCAAATCTCAATGTTTCAAACGTTTTTTGAATGTTGCAAATTACGTTTTTGCAACGTTTTTTAAACTTTGCCGATTACCTTTTTGCAACGTTATTTGAATGTTACTAATAACTTTTTTGAACGTTGTCAATACTTATATCCTTATTTTTTACACCATTTTTTTCATTTTTGCCGTTAATGTTTTAGCTACATTCATCATACGTTGTTGTTAATGTTTTAACAACATTCACTGAACGTTTCCATTTCCTACGTTTTAAAATAAAAAAATAAAAAATTACTACATATATTGTTATATTTAATTATATTGTTTTAAATATATCAAACTCATTCCACAATAGTTTTTAAATTTATTTATGCAATAAAAATAAATAATAAATTCATCATCACAATTTTTTTTTTTAATAATCGTCTTAGAAAAATTATAACTAGTATCAATAAATAAATATTGAAGTTGTATAATGTCAAAAAAATTTCTACTCACATGATGTTATGGAACAAACAAGATACTAGAATTGCTCTCATACCAATTGTTATGAATTTAGATATCAAAATAATGTCGATAATGAAATAAACAAGAAAAAAATAAATACCAAAATTTACATGAAAACCCAATACGAGAAAAAACCAAGTGTAGAGGAGGAGAAATTCACTATAATTAATAGCAATTGTGTTTACAGGATCTCAATATACTCAATTGAAATCTAAAACTCTCAAAATGTTGTATGAATGTTTTTCTGTTGTGTTAATTTTTATACAAGTCATGTCATATATATATATATAAACCCTCGAGAACAAATTGTAGAAGAATAGGAGTCCAAAATCGCGTAAAAAACGAAAATGGGACCGAGCTAGATAAGTCTGTCGCGAGCGACAGGGCAGTGCCAAGCGAGAGACCAAGTCTCGAGTTGTTTTCTACCGGGCTTATTCGAGGGTCCAACTAGCGCCAAGCTAGCGAAATGCGGCTACTTTTTCCTTCGATCCATAATTTTAAGATCTTCAAGACCACTCCTATTTAGACTCCAATACCCACTAAAATATGATGATCAACTGCATTGCTTTCCAATGTTTATTGCTAGGATTTGCTATGTATCTGCTAACTGCATGTGCTAAATCAGGTATTGTACAAACCATAGTATACATAAGAGAACCAACTGCACTGGAAAAAGGAACCCGAGACATGTAATCAATGTCTTCATCGGACTAAGGACACAAGTTAGATGATAATTTAAAGTGAGTAGCCAAGGGAGTACTGATAGCCTTCGCATTCACTGTATTGAATCTTTCAAACACTTTCTCAATATATCCCTTCTGACTCATATACAATCTGCTAGCCTTTCTATCCCTCAAGATTTCTATACCTAGAATCTTCTTTGCTGCAGCCAAATCCTTCATATCAAACTCCTTGCTGAATTGAAATTTCACTTTTTCTAAACTCTGCTTTATCTTTAGCACATATGAGTATATAATCAATATATAATAACAAATATGTAGTCGATCAACTATCTTCCTTTTTGAAGTACACACAACTATCATAATTACATCTGAAGAAACCATGAGTAGTCATGAATGAATCAAACCCCTTATATCACTGCCTCGGTGACTGCATCAGTCCATACAAGGACTTCTTTAACAAGTACAGACAGTCTTCTTTCCCAGAGACTGTGAACCCCTCTGGTTGTTGTATGTAGATGCTCTCATTAAGTTCTCCATGTAAAAATGCTGTCTTGACATCCATCTGCTCAAGTTCCAAGTCATTCTTAGCCACAACTCCAAGTAAAGCCCGGATGGAACTATGCTTCACAATTAGTAGGAACACATCTGTAAAGTCAACACCCGGAATCTGATTGTAGCACTTGTCCACCAATCTAGCCTTGTATCTAGCATCTTCAATCCCTGATGTGCCTTCATTTCTTTTGAACACCCATTTGCAGCAAACAACCTTTTTACCTCCAGGTAATTTCACCAAATCCTAAGTGTTATTTTTGCATAATGACTCAATCTCCTCTTGCATAGCAATCATCCATTTGCTAGAATCACTGCAACTGACTACCTCTGAATATATAGCAAACTCATCATTGGAATCAATGTCTTCAGCCACACTCAATGCATAAGCTACTAAATCTGCTTTCCCATACTTCTGCGAAGGTCTAATCTATTTGTGAGGTTTATTCTTAGCTATTGAATACTGTGGTGCTGGTGGTATAGGCAAAGTAGGCAAGATATTGCTGTCTGTTAACCCCGAACTGGATTGATCTGTAGTAGACAGTTTTATAACCTATGATTGTTCATTTGAACCAATTTCCAACTCCACTTGAGTTGAATGATTCTGCTCCTCAGTTTTATCAGAATCCCCAAGAAGTGAACCACGAACCATAGCAAGTTCATCAAATACTACATACCTATTAACAACAACATTTCTTGTCTCAGGACACCACAATTTATACCCCTTCATACCTGATTTATACCCAAAAAAGATGCATTTTCTAGATCTAATGTCCATCTTTCCATTATCCACATGAGCATAAGCAAGACACCGAAAAATCTTCAAATCAGAATAACAAGAAGGTTTATCATACCATACCTTTTATGGTGTCTTTTTATCAATAGCAGTTGAGGACGAACGATTAATCAGAAAACAAGCTGTAGTATTAGCTTCAGCCCAAAAAGTCTTAGGTAACCCAAAATTTGAAAGTATACGACGAACCTTTTCCATCAAAGTTCTATTCATCCATTCTGTCACACCATTCTGTTGAGGAGTTCCATGCACTGTCAAGTGTCTCAAGATGCCTTCAACCTTACAGAAGCTATTGAATTCATCTGAACAAAACTCTAACTTATTATCTGTGCATAGATATTTCACATGCCTTCTAGTCTGCTTTTCTACCAATATTTTCCACCCCTTGAAGGTCTTAAACATCACTCTTCTACTTCAAGAAGAATATCCAAATTTTTTTGGAGAAATCATCAATCACCGTCAACAAGTACTAATGGCCTCTTTTTTATGGTAGCCTGACCGATCTCCAAATATTTGAATGGATATATTCAAGTGTTCCCTTCGTGTTGTGTCTTACTTTCATGAATTTGACTTTATACTATTTTCCAAAGACATAATGCTCACAAAAAATTATTTTGCTGGTCTTTTGCCCATCAAGAAACCCCCTTCTACTCAGCTCTGTCATGCTATTCTCACTCATATGCCCGAGCCGCAATGCCAAAGTTTTGTAATTCCATCATCTGCCAAAGAAGAAGTAGAAACTGATGTATCCCCTATTACTGTGGAACCATGCAAAATGTACAACTGTGTAGAGCTTTTATGTCCCTTCATGACAACAAGAGCACATCGGCTCACCTTTAAAACTCCACCTTCACCAGTATTTCTATAACCATTTAAGTCAAGTACACTCAAAGATATGAGATTTTGCTTCAGTTCTGGAACATGCCTTACATCTGTAAGTGTTCTAATAGTCTTATCGAACATTCTGATTTTGACCGTACCAACTCCGACAATTTTGCAAGGCGTGTTGTTTCCTATAATAACTCCACCTCTTGAAACTCCTTTATATGTTAAAAATTAGCCCCTATCCCTATTGGGACACATGAAAAGTGTAAGTCGAGTCAAGAACCTATTCATTATATGGTTTGGAATTCATGTCAAAAATTACAAGAAGCTCTCATTCACTTTACCCATCTTCCACAACATCAGCCTCCGCTGTATTAACATGTTGCTTCCATTTCTCAGTAGCACCAACAACTTTATTTTTGTTCTTCAAGGCACAGCAATCAGCTATAATATGACCATTCTTCTTATAATAGTAACATGTCTTCTCAGCATGTCTAGATTTCGATCTGCCCCTCATATTTCTAGCAAGATTCCTATCTTGATTTCTCCCACGTACAACCAAGCCTTTAGCACGATTCCCAAATCCTCCAGCAAGATGAATAGAGAATAGTATCTCTAAAAGTCTCATCGAATGGCAGCAGAAAACACAACAATATCAACATTAAGTCCTCCTCGTCATACTTAACTTCCAATGTCTCCAAATCAGTCATGATTTCTTTGAACATAGTTAAGTGATTATCCAATGACACACCTTCAGACATTTGGTGAGAATACAAGTGTTGTTTCAAGTGTAACTTGTTGGTCAAGCTCTTTGTCATGCAAAGTTACTCCAACTTCAATCACAACGCAGCGACACTTCTCTCTTTTAGAACATCCCGAAGAATTTGATTTGAAAGATATAGATGAATTTGGGATTGGGCTTTCCGATCCCTACGCTACTTTTCATCCTGCGTTCAGATAGCAGACATCTTATCAAAGTCAAGCAAGGCTTCCTCCAAATCCATTTGAGCTAGAACCGTTCGCATCTTTACTTACAATAAGGTAAATCTCATGTTTCTATCCAATAACTGGACATCATACTTCACCGTCGCCATGCGGAACAATCAACCTCGCTCTAATACAACTTGTTATGGAACAAACAAAATACTAGAATTGCTCTGATACCAATTGTAATGAATTTGAATCGCAAGATAACGACGATAATGAAATAAACAAGAAGAAAATAAACATCAAGATTTACATGAAAATCTAATACCGGAAAAAACTTCGGGCACAGGAGGAGAAATTCACTATAATCAATAATAATTGTATTGGATAAGTTTGTAGCTCGAGAGACAGGCGACCAAGTCTTGGATTGTTTTCTATCAAGCTTGCTCAAGCGTCCAGCTAACGTCACGCTAGCGAATATGCGGCGACTTTTTCCTTTTGGTCAATAATTTTGATCTCTTCGAGATCACTCCAAGTAAGACACCAATACCCACTAGAATTTGGGTCAAACCACAACACATGAATTGATATATTCAAATTTCAACTGTGAATTGCAAGATGTTGACAATGAGGACTAAATTAGTAAATTTAATGCTTCTGGATTTCGCTGTGTGTGGTAGACATGAGTTACTAGCAATTCATTCTACTTAATTTTTCCTAAATTATGCAAAATATGCTAATACTCCAACAAAAGGTGCGGTGTTGGCAGTTGCAGCCTCAGCCTGTTGAAAATTGTCCCTCGAGTCTGTATATTCATCATTTTGACTTGGTCCTCCAACTATTGCACCATGAAGAACATTAGGGTTTGGTGCATTTCTATGAAACCAAGCGTTGAACCCGCCTTGACAAGTTACCGGAGTTGGATTTTTCTTGATTGACACGATTGATGCTCCTCGATGATGAACCTGTTGCGGATACTTTCTTCCAAACCCGACCATGTAACTTATTCGGTTGGGGTTTATCCCGAGTATGTAGTGCACCTAATCAAAGAAAACCAATTAAAAAATTGTCAATTAAAAACCAACCAAGAGATGTTCAGTACGTCAAGAAAGGTATAAAACAGTAGATATTTGTCAAAATCAAATGCTAAAACCTTGGAAATCTACGTGATTAATCACCTAATAAGCCTACAATCTTTGTGATTTCAATATTTTTTGGTATTTAATTACGAGACCGTTTTAGCCAATTTAAATGTTAAATATGTGTGGCCTTATTTGAGACACTAAGGTTTTGATAAGTGGTTCAACGAGGTCAAGTCTCGTTGCCACTCTATTAATAAAAAAATTGAATGTCTAAGGCTTCAATGGGTTCCTTAACGTGAGGGAGTGTGTTGAAAATAAAATTAAATGATATGCATGTGGCATAATCTATTGACTTACAGTATGAGCTTAAGCTTGAGATCAAGTAATTCAATATTAACCATGAATCCTTGGTGGATTATAGCAACAACAAGTGTTGTAGAATTTGAGATGCGTCGTAGAATTCATCTTTGACATTGTAGGATATAATACGTAGGGTGCATGTTTATGACTTGAGTTAAGCCATTTGTACCACTTCCTTTACCACTTGCTTTACAGATGAATGATGCGGCACATGGATGATAGTTGGATTAAATGTGTGAAATGTGAAAGGTGGTGTGAGATTATGTCAAGTGTAAATTCGGTAAACCATGGTGTAAAAAAAGGTGTATATGTAGTAAGATTGTTATGACTTAGAAGTGAAATTTACTAGATAGTACTAAGCCCTTGTTTGATTCCCATTATTTCTAAAATACATTTTCTCCCTTCTTTTCAATCGTGCAATCTTCAATAAAATAATATTACATGCAAACCAAAATTTTTTTTCCTTATTTTTCAACCAGACATTCTCCATCAATTTCCAAAATGCATTTTTAAGAAAAAAATAGAGCTCAACCAAGCTCTAAATAAGGAAAAATAATGAAAATCGTTTTTTCTAGCACTATCTAGTCTGCTTAGCTTACTGCTTTGAATGCGTAACACAAGAAAAAGTTCAGTCTTATAGACAAATAAGATACCTGTGATCGGACTTTGCCGATCAGATATTCCGGTCGGAACTTTCCAGCAGGGCACTGGAGGGTATTCTTTGTGGCGGTAAGGACACTGGAATAAGTAGTCATGATAAATGATGCACTTGTGACATACTGAAGGTTATTCCAAGGTTGCCACCAAAGAAGCCCTTTATTAGTAGTTTTCACATTGTTACTACCTTCCTGAAGGCAATTGCAGATAAATTGCTCAACATAGTTTTTGTATTGACCCAAATTTCCATTTCCTGGATATTTTCCCTGAAGAATGCCCTGAGAAATTGCAGAAAACACAGAATTCGTTCAACAAAATTGGATATAAATTATTACGGCTCCTTCTTTGATAAGTTGAACTGACAAAATAATCAACATACGGTCTTCTCTTGCCACGTTTTCTATTTTTATTTCCCTGTAACCTAGACGACTACGAGCTACAGAATCACAGTATCATTAGATTCATATACCTTTGCAACGAGGAGTTGAACTCCGACATACTTGTCGTCCCATGAAAACATTGTTCTGGTGCCTCCTGGATTCGTGGAATTAGTGACGAAATCTAGGTATCTTTTTTCTCCAGTGGCACGCTCTAACCAGACTGCAGCCCACAATAATTCATCCTATGTATTTCACAAAATGTATTTCAAATTTGTGTAGCCAATGAGTTAAAATAATATGCTAAAATGGAATTAAATTTAATTACTTCATATCCACTGCTAGAATAGAATTTTGCAGCCGAGGAAATGCTGTTTTGGTACTGGCCAGGGTGTTTTACAGCAAAATCAAATAACTGTCACAATAATCAAATGTATTAGTATTAATCATTAACAGCTTTATTAACAAAAGCCCATTGGGAGGTCTAGCCTTGACCCCTACTAGCTTTTGGAAAATGATTTTCAAATTGTAGACATCTCAACATGTTATTTCATGTTCATACCAAATTTATTTCTATTCGAAGTTCATATGTTCAATGTTCTTTTAACTTAACCTGTTTGGCATGGAAAATAAGTTGGAATGAATATCTAGGGTTTGTTCTTCTAAACGCCAATGCAGCAGCTGCAAATGCAGCCGCAGTTTCCCCTGCAAGATCTGCTCCAGGATGCTGCTCATCAATCCAATAAACAGTCCTCGGTGTTGTCATATCTTCGGGCCTCATCCAACATGCATGATCAGAAACACCATCTCCTACTTGACCATAAAGAACATTAGGTTTTGGGTGGGCTTTGATGAAATAATCAGTTCCCCATTTGATGGCAGCCAAAGCATTAGATAACTCTTTTTTGGCCTTAAGTTGTGGCCCAAATTCCACTACACTCCATGCAAGCATTGTCACAGTATAAGCCAATGGAAAACCAAATTTAACGTTGTCTCCAGCATCATAGTATCCTCCCACAAGATCAACCTGCGAAAATATAATAGACATGTATGAAAGATCAATCACCTTTAAATGTGTACTTAAAATCGATAAAAGGAATTATTTAGGAAGTGGATACTTAGATATGCGACTAAGTCACTCTAAGGAATATATTATTTTGGTTTTATTTAGATATAAATAAAAGAAAACAAACCTTTAAACAGAAGGTACATGTATCTAAAACTCGTGTTAATTGATTAGAAGGTAGAGAATAAGTAAGGAGGCGAGACAACACTCTCCATAATCCATTATGATCAAGGGCGGAACTAGGATTGTTAAATCGTGGGGGGAAAAAATGGGTTTGCTGCAATGTGACAACAAACAATGCATGTACAAAGATTGTATTTTAATATATACAAATGAGGTTTTGAATTTGCATCTCGTGATTATGACGTGTACAAGAGAATAAAACAAAAGATCATTTATTACAAAACAACCAAATAATAACTTTTCATCACAAAAAATCCATGTTTAATGTGAAATTTATTTTATTATAATTTATTTGAATAAGGCTTAAATTGCTTATTTATATTAAAATAAAATGATCAAGTAAAAAGGATATATATATATGTACCCCGGCAACTTTGCCATCGTTAAGAGCCGAATTGCCTCGCCAATTCACACGTTGGTTAGGGGGTAACTTTCCTGATCTTTGTGCTTCGTAGTACAACAAAGATTTGGTTAGGGCAGCTCCGTAGTTCACTTTGTAAGCATTAGAATGTACAAAAGCAAGAATGCAACAAGCAAAGGCTAAGAGAGACAAAGGAGGCATAATTGCAGTTAATTTGAAAGAGCCGTAGGAAAATGGCCTAATTTATATAGAAAAATAAAGTCAAATAATTTAATAACTATTTAACTTTTCCTTTAATGAAATTGAGATTTCATTTGTAATATAACTTTAGATTTCAACCTCAGTTATATTTTGTCACTCTGCCAAAGAAAATTAGTGAGTTTCAACTCGGATTTTAATGGATTTCTTAATAGTTATGAATTTTCATAAATTTCATAATGAATAGAATTCCGCACGATTCATTACATTATATATAAAATTAAAAAAAATCTATATAATAATTTTTTTTGGGATCACATTAATGTATTTGAAATATTAAAACCAACTTTTTATTTGTACAACTTAACTATGTATGGTGTTGCCAACTCAGATTTTAATGAGTTTATTAAGATTTATGAATTGTGATGGATTTCATGAATTTGAATAGAATTTCGTACAACTCATAAGATTTTTATCATAATGATATATTTTAAATTTTTATGAATTTCACGATTTGAAATATTAAAACTAATTTTGAACATACCAAAAAAAAATTGTTTTAGTTTTTCAAAATCCTTGAGAATCTATAATATAGCATTTTGTTAAAATCTTATGAATAATGTGTAAATTCCATTCAAATTTATGAGAATTCATAAATCATTAAAATCTGAATTGATAACAACCCCTAAGTTAAGATTACCCAAAAGTTTGTTTTAATATTTCTAATTCATGAAAATTATTAGAATTCACAAAAGTCTATAATACAGTATTATGTTACAATCTTTTGAATTTTATGGAATCTATTCAAACATATTAAATTCATTAGAATTCAAGAATCTTAAAAAAAAAATAATCATTAAAATCTTATTATTACATAAATTATATACTTTTACTAGTTTTCTTGTTGCCAGACTATCACTATATGGATACTTGCATTCAGATTTCAAAAATCATAATTGCTGTTGATAATAAATTCCAATTGATACATTTCATATTCTGTTGTATTCAACCTTAGAAAAAAAACTATAAAAGGGACACTACTATCTTGAAGAAGCATCAAATATCACTTGTACCAACAAGCAACATGAATTGTACCATGTTATTTAAAATCCTTTTACAAATCTTCATCCTATCAGCCAACCTTCTAAAGGCAAACTCATGTCTTACCCAAGCGTACAAGGTCTCTGTTCTCAACGGACTCCCTCGAGGTTCCAGCCCAATTAGGTTGCATTGTGCATCTGGAGATAATGATCTTGGATTTCATACGCTAAATGTAAACCAAGATTTTAATTGGAGGTTTTGTGAAAATTTCTTTGTCCAAAATACATTGTTTTTCTGTCATCTTTGGTGGGGTTCAAAGAATAAAGCTTTTGAAGTTTATAATTCCAAATGGGTCTTTGATTGTCCAGATGGTTTATGTCTTTGGGTAGCAAAGAGTGATGGCATCTATTTTCAGGGTAAAGGTAACGGAAAGTTGGAAAAGAAGTATTCCTGGGAATAAGAATTAAGTTGTGCATTCCTGGAAATAAGAAATTAAATTGTTTATTGTTATTTACTTTAGTAAAATTTGGCCTTTTCTTTTACCTTGTGGCTTAATTCTCTTACCATCTAATCGCATATTAAATAAGGTGGAAAATAAATTGGGCGTATCAAGAAAAATTGTAACGTAAAGCTTTCCAAAGCATATGTCCCAAGTGAAAATGAAGGAAGGGAACAACTGAAATGGGAACAATGTTTCCCTACAGAAGAAGTGGGAATAATGTTGCTACTGAATTAATACCAGCTCAAGCTCTTTACAACCATGAAGACTGAAAAGAGGAGTGGATCGTTGATTCAAGTTGCTCTCACCATGTAGTAGGAAATGATTCGCTACTTTCAAATTATTGTCACGGCTGATAACTCAAGATATCCAGTAGCAAAAGAGGGAATTGTGAAGATGGACGCTGGTGATACAAGGACTATCAAGCTGAATGATGTCTTCCATGTTCCAGATTTGAAGAGAAATTTATTTTCAGTTTCTCAAATTACTAAATCTGGAAAACATATCTTGTTTGGTCCAAATGATGTAAAAGTTCTTGATAATGTGAAGAATATAGCTGCTGATGTTGTTCTTATTGGTGAGAAGAAATGTTCCCTATTTCTCATGTCAGTGAGAGAAGCCTATGTGAAGAAAACAAGCCAAACTGATAGCGCAACAATTTGGCATGCTCGATTAGGTCATTTAGACTATCACTGTTGCAGCAAATTTCCTCAAAGAAAGTGGTGGAAGGCATACCAACTCTACAGAATGTTCTTGAAGATGTAATTTATCCAGGTTGTCAATTTGACAAATCACATCATCTTCCTTTCAAAAAGTCATCAAATCGCAGATCGACTATGTTCGAGCTAGTTCATACAGATTTGATGGGACCAATGAAAACACCAAGTTATAGTGGAAATTGCTATGTCATGGTGTTGGTAGATGACTTTTCAAGGTATACCTAGGTAAAATTCTTGAAAAAAAGAGTGAAGCATTATCAATGTTTGTTGAATTCAAAAATGTTGTAGAGAAAGAATTTGGGAAGAAAGTTAAATGCTTGCGAAGAGATAATGGAGGTGAATTCATGTCAGGTGATTTCTTATAATATCGCGACAATAATGGTATTTTAAGACAAATGACATGTCCAAATAAACCAAAGCAGAATGGTGTCCCTGAAAGGAAATCAGCTCATCTCGCTTCTACGAGTCTCTCATGGCTACATGATAAAAACCTCCCTCGAGAACTTTGAGCTGAAGCTGTTTAATGTGCATGTCACATGATAAATCGTCCAACTCCATGGCTAGGTAAAGAAAAATCTCCTTCTGAGATTTTATATGACGTAAAGCCAAATGTAAATTACTTTCAGGTATTTGGTTTAGTTTCTTATGTCCATATTCCAAAATCTAACCGAACTAAACTTGATCTGAAAGCAAGAAATATATTATTTTTGGCTATGATTCATGTAGGAAAGAATGGAGGTGTCTGGATCCAGAAACAAAGAAGTTTGTTACTTCTAGAGATGTTGTATTTGATGAAGTGTCGTGTCATTATTTTGCCAGAAAAATTCCATTCAAGAAGCTACTGTTGATGGTGATCAAGAAATCTGCAGTTGTTTCCTGAAAATAACATGGAGGTTTCAAATTCAGATGATGGTGAACAACAAGCTGAAAGGAGGTCCACAAGGGAGAAAAGACAGCCATATTACCTCAAAGATTATATGGTGCAGCTCAATCATTGCACTATTACTTCATGCTTCTTCACTGGAGCATTAGATGAAGCAGAACCAGCAAGTCATGGGGAAGCCAGAGACCGTCCAAAATGGGGAGTAGCTATGCAAGAAGAAATTGTGAGCCTATTACTTGTAAATGGGTTTATTGTTTAAAGAAAAAATCAGATGGGACTATTGATAGGTACAAAGCCTAACTTGTAAGCGATTTTTCCCAAAATGAAGAACCATACTGTTGGGTTTTGATACCCAATAAATCCGGGCTATGATGTTAAACCGTTTTATTTGTTGGATTATATTTCATAGGCCTCGGCCGATGATTGAAATTGTGTATTGACACCACAATCGAACCAATCGAATCACGTAACCCACTTGGGCCATTTGAAGTAGCATAATTGTATTAGTGCTGCTCATGGCCCGACCTGAACGACTTGGATGGCTTTAAGGTGTTAGCCCACNTTATTTGTTGGATTATATTTCATAGGCCTCGGCCGATGATTGAAATTGTGTATTGACACCACAATCGAACCAATCGAATCACGTGACCCACTTGGGCCATTTGAAGTAGCATAATTGTATTAGTGCTGCTCATGGCCCGACCTGAACGACTTGGATGGCTTTAAGGTGTTAGCCCACTTATCCCTTTGTTATTAGGCCCTGTTTGTTCGACCTAAAAGCCTAAACCCTAAACCTAAAAGCCTAACCTATTCTTAACCTATTTAAGTTAGTTGCTAATTACAATTAGTAAGAGAGAATTATTGATAGCCCTATTTGA
>CAIGRT010014296.1:0-11642 GCA_903798405.1 Fraxinus platypoda
ATGTCAAACCGACCCAAACCAACCCGAGCCGGTTTGGTTTGGTCGGTTTTTCGATTTTTTTGCCCACCCCTTGCTCCTCCCCGAAAGGGCTGCTCTGCTTTGCCTCTCAAACAACCACCACCACTTCCACCACCGCATTACTACATTCCCAAAATGACCCTGAACTCCTTGACATTCCCATCTAGCTCCCTGCGTCTCTCTCCCACATCCAAATTCACCTTCATTTCTTCATCAAATCATACTTTCACTCAACACCCACGTCCACCTCCAAGAACCATACCGGTTTCCATGTTCCTCTCAACCCGACCCAAGAATAATCCAGGCCCGAAAAGGACCCATAAAAGGAACTTTTCATCGTCAGAAGCAGAGGAGCTGGTTCGTTCAGTCTTGAGAAATTTCAGAGAGAAAAAACCATTGGTGACTACTCTCGATAAGTACGTCAAGTGTTTGAGAACTGAGCATTGTTTTATGCTCTTTGAATAGCTTGGGAAGAGTGATAAATGGCTGCAGTGTCTTGAGGTTTGGCACCTTGTCATATATATATATTTTTTTGCATCATTTTCTTATTGTTCATACATTTAGTAAACTTCTTGAGCTATCCGTTTTAGTTATCTAGGTATGTTAGGGATTGCATCTTTAGTACTATTCGTCGATTTTAGCAATTTAAATGGAAATTTGAACTTTGCCCTTTTTGCACTTTTATTTGCCTGGAGCCATGCCCTCTACAAACCCTACATTTTAGTGTCATTCTTTTGACAATGGCCTACTGTCTTGAAATGTATTCAGAGAACACCCAATGTGATTTCTGGAAGGGAGCAAGGAACACCCTTGTTGTAACTTTTATGTGTACAAATATTCGTAGTTGATTTTATCAATTTACCGATGCAGATTATCTTGCTTATAGAGTTTATAGACCTCATTCTAGTTTTACTAAGATAAAACTCTGATATCTCAAGCTCTGTCTTTGTAATTTCATCCATGATAGAATAATATGCATTTTTTGATAGGTCTTTTCAAGCGCATATCCTAATTTGTTCATGGCGAATTTTATTATGGTGTCTATTTTTAGGGGATGGAGTGAATTTTATTCATGTACCTGAGCACGCTCAATTTTGCTATACTCTTGTCACTGCGAGTGCCTGTGGATATGTGGAGGTTTGCCGCATGCGAGTGTGTTTGATAGAAGATGCAAAATTTTGTTATTAAATGTCATGGAGTTTTACTAAGAAATATATTGGTACTGCTACCTTAATCACATAGATATAATTCTAATATAAATGCAAATCAAGTGGAACTTGCTATTGGGATACACTGACGCTGGATTTTGATCGAGCTAACGTTAATTTCTTTCTGAGATGCTAACTATATCAGGTGTCATCTGCTCATTTTAGCCTACCCAATCCCATCTACCTTTAATTACAAAAAAATTACATTCCAGGTACTATGTTAATATGTAACCGTGCATTACTATATACGTAAGCGTTGATATCCTGTAAAATCTCCGAGTTATTGCTATGAGACAGTATTTAAGTAATTACCAGAGGTCAACCATGCAACAAAAATAGCCAGAGTTCAACTTTCCTTTGAAATAGCATTGTCGTATTCACTTAAATGTTAATTGAAATTCATGCAGAGGTGCTCATATGTGACTTAGAAAACATAGGAAAAAACATCAACTGTATGGATAGCTCCTGTATTGGCAAAGCTAGATAGAAGAGTATAGGTAGTGTTACCTATCCTATTTTCTGCAGTTAAACTTTCCGAAGTTTTTTCTATTTTCTTATTGTCAAACTAGCTAATAATTTAAATGAACGTGTGAAATAAGTAAAAGAAAAATATAAAGCACCCACTATGTTTGTAGATGCCACCACGGGCAAGTAAAAGAAGAGAGCGACTATAGAAGAATATACAATGAACTGTTATAAAAAAGAAAAAGAACTTGGGTTAGGAATTATATTTTCACCAAGTAGGTAGTATAATCAGAAGTTTTATTCAAATGAAAAATCACCAGGGGTGGGGGAGTTATGTGCTCATCTATAAAAATAAAAAATTAAAAATTAAAAAAATGGAAAAGAAATAATTGAAAGGCAGTTCATTACCTAATACTTGTCTTGTAGTTTCTTGCATAGAAGTAATAGCTGCTCTTTTAATTTATGTGGCTGTTGTTGCATCGATGACTGATGGTGGGTCATGGCTTAGTAGCATGCCCTGAGGGGAAATAAGTTACTGGTCAAAAATGTTTAGGGGTGGTAAAGAAAATTCTGAGGCATCTTAAGTCTCGGTTAACTCAGAAATCTAAGGTAGGAAGGCACCACCCCATCTTGTGTCCTTTGTTACTATGCAGTGAGCTCCATTAACTTTAGAATTTTGTTCTCATTAACAAAATGAAGGCATTCTTTACTTATATCTCTAACATTCAGGTGTTCAGATGGATGCAAAAATAACGGTTTTACATAGAGGATAATGGGGTTTATTCTAAGTTGATATCGGTTATGGGAAAAAAGGGGCAAACTTGGATGGTCATTTGGCTTTTTTTCTGAGATGCGTAATAGTATTAGTGGCTGTAGGTCTGATACGTCGGTCTACAATGCACTTATCACTGCCCACCTTCACTCCAGGGATAAATCCAAGGCACTGGCCAAGGCTCTGGGATACTTTGACAAGATGAAGGGAATGGAGCGTTGTAAACCCAATGTTGTAACGTATAACATTCTTTTGTAAGCTTTTGCTCAGTTAAAAAATGTTGATCAAGTTCATGTTTTGTTTAAAGATCTTGATGAGAGCATTGTGACCCTGGATATATTCACATTTAACGGTGTGATGGATGCCTAGGGAAAAAATGGGATGATCAGGGAAATGGAGTCTGTGCTTTCTATGATGAAGAGCAATCAGTTGAATCCAGACATCATCTCATTTAATTTGTTGATCAATTCCTATGGGAGGAAGAAGGAATTTGAAAAGATGGAACAAGTTTTCAAGAGCTTACTGCGTTCTAAACACAAACCAACACTTCCTACATTCAATTCCATGATCACAAACTATGGCAAAGCATGTCTCAGGGAGAAAGCGGAGTTAGCTTTTCAGAAAATGACTGATATGAGATACAAACCAAACTTCATCACGTATGAGTGTCTTATTACGATGCATGGATACTGTGACTATGTTTCACAAGCAAGAGAGTTATTTGAGCAGGTGGTTGAGTCTGAGGAGAAAAAGGTATCGACACTGAATGCAATGCTTGATGTCTATTGCATGTATGGCTTGCCTAAGGAAGCCGACATTCTTTTTGAAAGTTCTTCAAGACTGTTTACCTTTGATTCCTCTACTTACAAACTTCTTTACAAAGCCTACACTAAAGCTGACATGAAGGAGCTACTAGAGAAATTGTTGACGTGTATGGACAGAGATGGCATTATCCCAAACAAAAGATTCTTTCTCGATGCTTTGGGAGGCATTGGGTCTTCAGGTGCAAGCCAAAAGTCAACCAGAAAGATAGATGGTTCAAGCAGAAAGACAGTCTCTGCAAAGGCATAGGTGGATGAATACTAATTCGGTGCACTCTTCTATCCATCTGTGACTATACTGATGTCCTAGAAGAGCTTGTCTTATGAAATGCACTCTTGGTTCTTACAGACTACTCGCACAATTTGGTTCCCAATCCTTATGGTATGTATATACTTTCTACTTTTATCCAAGTGATCTGTCATCATTAAAGCCACAGTACTTGACATGTATTTGTGGAGGATGAAAAGTAACTTTTATCTCCAACTTAAAATTTCCAATTTTCCTAATGTATTGGAGGAAAGGTGTTCCCTTCCAACATTCCTTCCACTTTATTTTCAAAAATAAAGAACAAAAATCTTCTTTCCTCCTCTTTGTTATTTAGATTTTCAAAAGTATCCTTTTTGTTGGTTTTAAGAATCCCGTCACTCTCTTAAGTTACTTGGGGTTTCTTGGTAATCATAAAGGAGTGTACATATAGGTCACAAACTCTTGATTCTAAAATAATAGAAGTCATACTGAATTGGAAGTCAACTTCTACAAAGAATGTCAAGAAGGAAAGTCTTTTGACAAGTTATTTGAATGGCTCAGAAATCAGCATAAATAATATCAGAATTTTGGTGAGATGTAACTAACTTGAATATCCCATTTTCCCCTCAATAAAAAGTAATTGGTTTATCTTGTGTGTATACCATAACTTAGAGACATTTCAGAAATACTAATATATGGTCTTGCTCTTGCTGTATTGTGAAGATTAGATGATTTTAGAAATAAGAAATTGGAGCTTCATTTTTCCCTCAATAAAAAATCTTTCTCTTGATATTATTTTTTAACCTGATTCAGAAGCTCGTAACAAAAATGACAATGAGAAGCCAATCTTCCAGCTTATGATCATCTGTCATTCTTACACGAAAGAAATTTCTTGCAATTAGGTTGTCAATGTCTCAGAGTTCATTAATATCTGCCATGATTAACATCCTTTTGAATTGAATCTGAAAAAAATTAAATTTGACAACTTCAAATTCTTAATGAGATACTTGAGATACTTGTGTTTTACGTTGTAGAGCAGAATTATAAAAACTAAATTTTGGTTTAGCTTTCGTCAAATTGGATTTTTTAGTTTTTGAATTTCTAATTCTTGAAATAAAACTGATTAAAACTAAATTCATTCATTTTAACATCAACTAATTTGTGTTGACATCATGAGTAAGATTCATATTTAGTACATTCTTTCACATATAGGTGGGAATGCATGAACTCACTTATTGACGAAGAGATATTTCATAAATAGGGTAGAGTTATAGGCTTTATAGTAGATATCTTGGGCACATTCCATATAGAATACATCTGATATTGACATAGAAAGCCTTCTAACATGAAAACGTAAATCTCATAGTGAATTTAATGATTTGAGATGTGGTTGAAACTAGTGTAGTTAAAATTTAACATGAGAGGACTTGAAATTCATTTATCAGATATATCAAACACTAAAGAGGCATGGTCATGGGTTTTATGACTCGTAATTACACGAATGGAGGTGGTGGAATTGAGGATAAATTAAGGAATGACGTGTTCTCGGTCAAACAAGTGAGGAGAGGAAGGTTAGAGCAAAATTAATATGTCATGTTGCTTTAATCTTCCAGTAGAATGGAATTGAACCGAATGCATATAAGGATTCATGTACTTGACGCCGGCTTAGCCCTTGGCTATTGACTCGTCCCCTTGCCTACAATCCTTTGGTCTATGGATTCCTTACCTAAGAAGTAAGACCTAGGGTTATACT
The DNA here is from genome assembly GCA_903798405.1 of Fraxinus platypoda. NCBI lineage: Eukaryota > Viridiplantae > Streptophyta > Magnoliopsida > Lamiales > Oleaceae > Fraxinus > Fraxinus platypoda. The sequence goes on from CAIGRT010014296.1 coordinate 5,285, forward strand.
ATTAGTTAACATGTAATACTTCTCTCTCCCTCTCTCTCCTTGCTTTCACTAAGGAACCTCCCTTAAGCATGGCTCTAAGGGCTCTACCTAGCCAACCTCAAATTTATTGGAAGGAGAGCCTCTATTTGAGCCCCATTTAATGGAAATTTGATTTTGTAATAGTGATTTTTTCGGAGAATGTGGTCAAAAGGTAGAGAAATTTTTTGAATTTACGTGTAAACTTATTTTGCCCCTGTTTGATGGCCATTATTTTGAAAAAAAAAAGATGCTTTGAATAGTTGTTTTTTGGAGAATGTATGGTTAAAAATTAGCGAAAATTTTTGGATTTACATGCAAAATATTTTACTGTGTAAATGTGTGGTTAAAAATTATTGAGAATTAAAGAGTTTTGAAATAATAGTTGTCAAACATGGGCTTCTTTGGGAGAATGTATGTTTGAAAATGAGTTTGGGAAAAATGATTTTTTATAAAATGAGGCTTAAATAGGGGCTTAGTTTGTTTTTGTTGTTGTTGTTGTTGTTGTTGTTGTTTTATTATTATTATTATTATTTTTTATGTCAACTCAAGCCTGTACTCATTTGTGCCTATACCATTTTTGATGAGTTTCCTTGGTTCTTTTGCGACAGGTACAATTACAAATTTTCGAGAACACACATATGAATGTTTTCAGGCTAATTCAAAGATGAATCTTTAAATTTAAATGATTAAAAATGCTGTAGAGGAGGTACCTTAGAACAGACTTTAGCACGTGTGACATAGATATGTTTTATGCTGTCACGCTAATGTTCCTCGTGCTCTAATCTTCTCTTTTATACTAGCTTTTGATTGTAGTATTCTTTTACTTGTCCACGACGATGGTGATACCTTCATTTCCTTTGGTATGGCATTTGAAGTGTCCCATTTTCTTTCATGCATATTGGTTATTTTTGCTTTCTTGTTTTATTGCCTTCAAAATTTAACAGACATTTTGCTCTTTTGTGCTGGAGAACAGATCTTACTGGAACACATGCTGAACATCTTCTGTCGAAAACTAGATGGAGGCCTAAAAATCACATCTAGACGTGTATGTAATTATATATGTATTTGTCAATGTTATGCCGTTTTGCTTTTTGTTTAATTGTTATTGCAGAAATGTAGAAAATTGATTCCTCGACACTTGGCAGGTTTTGGTATCCCGACTGAAAATTGTTATTTTTATATTATCATGTCTAATCATATTCAGTATTGTCGAATATACCCGTGTTCATTTATTTTGGCTGATATTACAGGTGATATGCATACATATTTATGTACTTTAGCCCCTTGAGAAACTTGCTATCTTAAAGCATTTACAGATATACAACATTCCAAATACGAAGACAAAACCCATTTGCAAATTCTATTAATAGACCCCCTAATCATATTTACAAACTACCAATGCTAGAAAGCTTGAAAAAATGACAGCAGCTCATATAGTGTTCCATATGATACTTCACTGAACATAAATGAGATGTAAACTTAGATGACGAAGAACTGACTGCAAGAGGTGACGGTCACAAGTGCTTGTTGGGTACATAATGGGATAAGACTGATTTGTTAATATTGAAAGTCTTGTTTGATCTTCTTTACCAAACATGATATAAGATGTGTATCAAGATTGTGTGTCATTAAGCAGGTTCATGGGGACGGGATGCCCAAAGTGAACTTAAAGCTCGAAGACGTTGGAAGTACTCTCCCAAGGCGAGGAGGCCTCGAGCAGTTTGGTGGATGTTAAGAATGCGAGAAATCTGCTGCAGGGTTTCTCGACGAAGATGATCTGCCTATTTACAGGAACATTTTGTTACAATTAGATTGATTCATGCTACAACAATCTCCAAAGGAAAGGATAAATTATGGTGAAAATCATAATAATTCACTAAAAGCTTTATAAATTGTCACTATCTAAGGGATCATATTAGTTTGGCAAGATTTTGAGTTAACTCAAACAAGATTTCTATTGCTAGTGCATTCTGAGAGGTTTTTGAAAGAGTGGTCATTCATTATTCTGAGGTAAGAAGCAAGCAAAATATACCTGATTCACAAATCTCACCAGAGGTTCCAACTTCTCCATCGCAGCGGCAAGCTGCGGGAGGTAGTTTCCTTCACCCAGTTGACCACCGCACACAGTTTCCACGACAATTTGGTGGAGTTTATCCATTCCCTGTGATAACGCGTCTTCTGCTTGCTGACATGACTGTCTAAGGTTTCTAACCTCCAATTGTTGTTCATCTGATAAGGGTTCTAGGTGTGGTAAGAGAACCTGTCGACAAATATAAAGTTATTGCCGATGACTGCCTCGTTTACAAGAGAATGGAAAGAGAATCTTGGACATAAATCAACTTCTGAGGATAGGATCAAAGCACGAACAAAAGACACATCCAGTCTTGGTTCGAGGCAGAAAATCGGGTGCTTATTAGAGCCAAATGAAGTCTGTTTAAGCACATTGTCTACCCATAAATGTCATAAATGTCATGTGAGAGTTACGTCCACTTTTTGCTGCAGCAGACTAAGGAGATTATCAGGTTTTCTTTCTCATACCTATCTGTCTAATTTAGCAAAAAAATGGGCACTCTCAGATTCCTGTAGGTGTAGAAAACTAGGATGACCTAATAAGAAAAGAAAAAACTCGCATCTACAGATATAATTAGGCTCCACAGAGTTCAGTGCATTTCTTACGCTCTTAAACTATTCAGATCTCAAAAGTATGCCTTTTTGTTTCATAGAAATAAAGCACAAAATGTATGGACGACTATTTGAAATGAAGTACACATGACAACATCACCTTTAGAAGTTCTGATGGTCGAAAACCCCCAATCCACGAGAAATAACGTTCAGCTGATGTTTTCCACATGCCGGAGATAAGATAGAATACATCAGCCTTCGCAGCCGCTGCTTTCATATTGAAGAGGTCCAAATAGTGCCTCATGCCACTATTGACAAAAAATTGCAATTCCATAACCCCGTTGCTAGACTGCAAAGCTTTCCTCAATTCAACCACTTGTCTATTTTGTTCTTCCACCCATTGGCCATACGCCATTTCAAATGAAGCAATACCTCCACATTCAAACAAAGAATGTTAGTTTCAGACACGCCGCTGTTCTATCAGAATTATAACGCTTGGCATTCGCAGCTTGGAAGATATCTATAACTATCAACAGTCGCCAGAAACGAAGAATCTGGTGGACACAAATCACAGCACCTCATTTCGAAAACACTTAAACATAGAACAAGCAATTATATGTTCAAATGATCTCCTTATGGAAAATCTTATTGGATTGACCGTTTGGCCTCGTGAAAAAGTACTAGCTACTCTTGACAGGAAACAAACTAAGAGACTCACCAAGTTTATGCACTAATTTTGAACTTACTCTATCTCAGGATATTAGCAAATTTTGGCTGACCTTGGAGAAAAAAAGGAAGAAGCACTTGAATGAAAAGTAAGTTTTTGAACTACTAGTTAAGGAAAAGTATTTACTTTTAAGTACTTTTTACACTTTTTCAGGATTAGCAGAAATCGACTCATAACTACGGGCTACAGCATATGAGCAAGAATACCTGGGTTCGTAGTTCCAGAGTAACCTTGCAGACTATAATCTAATTCACCACCCATGTATAGCCCCTGCAGCAAAAACTTTCAGTTAGACGTCTTTTCCCTATAAGAAAGGGGATCAATATTCACAAAAATGGATTTGGAAACAGAAAAACAAATAATGTGAAAATATTTATTTTACCTGTAGTCTAGCCCGTTGAAGCTCTTGTGTCACTTCAATCAGTCTCAGTTTACTACTTTCTAACTTCTGAACATAGGCCTTCAAAACAAAATTCATTTCACATCAGCAATTTACAATGTAAAGAGGAAAAACCGATATATAAACGGAGTTACAAAAATCCATTGTAGATGTCATTCTGTTACATCATTTAGCCGTTACAGAAGGCTTTAATTCGTTCTGCGGCACATATAAGTATTTACTTCAGTGATAACCTTTCGTACCTTCTTCCGCAGACGACTTTTTCGGGCAGCCTCACGGTTCTGTGCCAGTCGTCTCAGAACCTGTAAACCAAACTCCAATATAGTCACTAGCATTGAACATAACTATTTCTTAAAAGTAAGGAATTCAAATGCTGAAAGAAAGAGTAACTAATCTCTAAAATATGATACAAGAAAGTCAATCATCAGATCGAGGAAAAATTATGGACATTAACAAATTCAGATGCTCCTTGTTTATGCCTGAGAAGGGGTGTGATGAAGACTAAATTTGAATAAATGTAAGTGCCGCCTCTCTAAAAGCTCAAGTTTTTTATGAGGTGGTTCAATAATTACTACAACATAGTTCTTTATATATGTTTATAAACAATCAGAATATCAGTCTTATTCAAGCTTGCAAAGAACAAATTGTATATTTGAGAAGAACTATGATAACACAATGTCTTTACCTTATCAACTGGTTTACTTGCTACATGATCATATTTATTGGAAGGTCCTACTGTTCCATCTGAAGTGTCATGTGGCTAGACATGTAGAACAAAATGGCAGTTAGCATGTAGGAGCCTAACATCGTTGAAGACTATATATAAATATATCACTGTGCCACCTTCTAATAGCTTAAGCTTATAGGAAATGTGGATAAACACGGTATCAGAGTATGTGCAAGGAGACTTTCCTGTGTTCAAGTCTCACTGCCACTCATAACTGTGTCCTGCACATGAGGGGGCGTGTAATTTATCCCCATTCCATTAGCTTAAACTTTTAGATGAAGTGGTTGAACAAATACAATGTGCACGAATAGTAGTTACAATAAATTGCATCTGATTGTCTAGTTTCCCCCAACCTCCAGAATCATTGATGGAGATGAGTCCGAATAGTTATTTTCTTTGAAATCCCCTCACACGCAGACTGTCTCGTATATACCGATCCTTCTGGAGGGAACAAACTGAGTGGATGTAGAGTTCATTTCGTTCCACTGTATAATGAGAGAACAAAATGAGAGCTACCTCTATTTGACAGGTAAGTCAAAACAAGAAATATAAGTTAATTCAATAGTGAAATCAAATAAAATCTTGACTTTATTTGTCTTAGAAATGCAAAGGAGAAGAAGAATAGTATCCACAAAAATTATGTTTTGTTATGTCAAAACATATGTTTTTTTCAAAAATTTTACATATTTTTCACTTGTTAATATGTTCCTTCCTCCTAATTTAGTTTAACTTAGCTGACACGCTGCTCGAGTAATTTATTGTTTCACCGAGGGAACTGAAAAATGTCTCGGTGAATTCATTCTCATTGAGCAAGGTCTTCGGGAATCTATAATAGGAGCATAGTCTTTTATATCAAAGCTATAAAAATCAAACTTGACCAAAATTGAAACAAAACTTGCCATTCAACATTCAAAATCAGCATTTACAGACAAAGATTTCTAGTCCTCCCATCCTAGAGCTGGAAAAAGAGATTCTTAAGAGAAACTGGACTCAATCCATAACACCTCGACTCGAGAGTTCAATGGATCTTTCGGTAAGGTGAATTATGAAGTACTTCAGAGTCTGAAAGAAAAAGAAAAAGCTAAAATATTATCTATAACACCCGTCTGTCCTATTCAGCCTACATAGCGTACATACTCTAACGGTCTTTCCAAAAGCACATGTGAATCAAAACTTCGCTCCAATACAGACGGAAGAAATGAAATTCATGAAGAATTTTAAACACCTCTGATCTGATCAATCAATTATTTCAAACTCCCAAAGAGAATCCGATCCTCCTATTGACACTTATGTCTATTGGAAATTACAAATTTGAACAGCCAAATACACTTCTATTTGATCTATTACGCAAAAATGAAAATAGGCAATATATATGAAATAAGAACAAGATCACATGATTTACGTGGAAACTCAAGATGGAAAAAACCATGGACAGAGGAGGAAAAATTCACTATATCAAATATGAGTACAAAAGATGTGACTACTCCGAATATGTACAATACAATGAAATCCTAACATATAATGGAATCTTAATAGAACAGACAGAATTTGGATCGCCGTACTCTAACAGGATTTTGAAGATATCAAAGTAGGAGGAAACATACAAATTAAGAAACATACATGAAATACAGACAGAGACATAGAGACTTATATACACCAAGTGTGTGCACAGATATATGGAGCATGTAATAAATGGCTTTATTACCAGGTTCTTCAAACAGCTTCAAGATTAGAGCACCTGCATACTATTTTCACAGCTAGCTAAAATAGGAAAATCATAATAAACATTTAAGGGCTTAGACTACTACTCCTTTTGAGAAGGCTAGTCCTCGAGGCTCTGTACAGTATCATAGTCCAAAAAGCT
>CAIGRT010014332.1:0-12185 GCA_903798405.1 Fraxinus platypoda
GTAGACCCGATATTATGTTCAGTGTGCTAGATTTCAATCAAATCCTAAAGAATCATACCTTAGTACCGTAAAAATAATTTTGAGATATCTTAGTGGAACTAGAACCTTAGGGTTTTGGTATCTAAAGGACACTCACATTGATCTACTTAGTTATTCGGATGCCAATTGAGTTGGCTGTACAATTGATCACAAAATCATTAGTGGAACATGTCATTTTCTAAGCTTTGCACTTGTGTCATGGTTTAGAAAGAAACAAAATTTTGTTGCATAGTCTACCGTCGAAGCCAAATATATTTCGGCTGCTAGTTATTGCGCACAAGTGTTATGGATGAAACAAACTCTAACTGATTATCACTTATCATTTGATCATATACATATCATATGTGATCACACTAGTACCATAAACTTGTATAAAAAGAACGTAGTAATAACATTTTCGTAGCCTTCACAAGAGTGTAGCAAAATATAAGTTGAGTTTCATCTAAAGGGTCGGAGAAACATGTATGTAGCATTTAGTCAGTTTTCTATACAAAATTCATCAAAAACTTGTTTTTCATTAACATCGTAATAAAGTTAAGAGCGTTTTTAATTTTTTTCTAGCTCAACTTCAATGAATTTTAACCCATCATGCATAACTAAATTAAAAGTACGACGTACGACAAACACAATGGGTATGAAGAAATAGAATAACACCAAAAAAAAGATTTCAAATGTAAAAGAGTAATTATATTCATGCCACAATTTTTATTTCTTGCAATGATATTTTATAACAATTTTATATCCAAAAGTCCGTTGAAATGACGTAAAACAACTTATTTGTCCATCGTGTTTTAAAAATAAATAATAAAAAGTGCGAAAAAAGTATTTTTCCCTCATTTCAAAGTATGAAAACAAAATATTTTGATATAAATCATCATTAAGGACAAGACGTACTAATTAATGGAAGGTTGAAAATAAGAATTCGACGAAAAAGGTTAAAGAAATAATTACTATCATGAGCAAAGATTGATGAACTTGTTGCAATTAAAATATGGTGTATCAAAAAAAAAAAAATTATGGTGGCAATATAACAACCGAATATAAAATTACAAATCTTACTCTAATAATTAAATTCTTTAATAATGCTCATTAAAGTATTACAATACTAGAAGCATTAGGAGGAAATTCATTTACATTAAAAACAATAATTTCTTACTATGTTATCCAAATTTTATTTAGCTAGTGAGTAGTGTGGCAGGATGTAACTTTATTGGTAAATAGCACAAAACGTCCATACCTTTTGCTGTTATTCTGCAAAACGTCATTTCCTTCTATTTTTTGGCATTTTCACCATTAATTACATATTTGATTGTGCAAAACATCCTTATGATTATTTCCAATTTTGGCATTTTTCATTTTCGGAATTTTAGCCTCGATTAGGAAAGGGTCAAAGAAACATATCTATAGCATTTAGTTCGTTTTCTTTACAAAATTCATCGAAAACTTGTTTTTCATCAACATCATAATAAAGTTAAGAGCATTTTTAATTTTTGTTCTAGCTCAACTTCAATGAATTTTAACCCATCATGCATAATTATATTAAAAATACGACAAACACAGCGGATATGAAATAGAATAACACCAAAATAAAGATTAAGATGTTGAGCTAATTTATCAATTATTACTCTGTTGACTGATGCATTTTGAAATGAAAAAGAGTAATTATATTCATATTACAATTTTTATTTCTAAAACTACATTTTAATTGTATTTAAGGTTTTTAATCTTTGCTCATTATAACACTTATGTTCCTAACGATTTTTCATGTTATTCTTATCCTCAAATTTTCAATTAGTTAACACATTTTGTATTTGATAACAGTTTTATGTCCAAAAGTTTGTTGAAATAGCGTAAGACAACTTATTTTATCCATCATATTTTTTAAAATAAATAAATAAATAGTGCGAAAAAATATTTTTCCTCATTTAAAATCATGAAAATAAAATATTTTGATATACATTATTATCCGACAAGACGTACTAATTAATGGAAGGTTGAAGATAAAAATTCGACGAAAAAAGTTAAGAAAATAATTACTATAATGAGATCGAGGAATTTAACTATAATTGAAATATGATGTATCAAATAAAAATTATGGGGACAATATAACCACCCAAATGTAAAATTACAAATCTTACTCTAACAATTAAATTCTTTAATAATGCTCATTAAAGTATTAAAATATTAGAAACATCACAAGAAAACTTAATTACTTTAAAAGCAATATTTTTTTTAAATATATTACCCATATTTTATTTAGCTAGGGTGCAGTGGCAGGATGTAACTTTTTTTATTTTTTTTTATTACCCTTCACATTTCAGGTGTAAATGATAAATCACCACTATATTTATTTAAATAATTCATTATCCAGGCTATTTTTATTGTATAAATTAATAGCATCAGAACGAAGAATATTTCTAGAATATTTTTCGTACCTGGATTGGAGATATTTCTTTATGAACTTGGTCGCTTTCCACTATTCTAAGTGGAAACTCACCATTGGTTACGCATATTATCATACCTTCGCACATTGATTCTTGTGAATAGATCAGCTAGTAAATCATGAACTAGAACTTGCACCATGAGAATAACCAAATCGGAATTGAGACCGATTAGAATCTAAAGCTCTGTGTTTTATCGAACATTTTTTGAAGAATCAATTTGGGTAGTTCGTGCCGATACCATTTTTCCAAGTTAACATTTCTTTGTAGTATTTGCACTCTACTTTGCACTTCGGCTTTACGTCTACTGTTTTGTAACCACCAATTTGAAGTGTCCTCACCATTTGTATTTGTTCGTCGAGCTCAATAGTGTCCTGTTATCTATTGTAATACATTTGGAATTGAAATAATATATGAAAGAACATAGAAATATGTAGTAATAGAATAATAAGAAATTTTAAAAATAATATAACTTAAAATTGCACAAATACAGAACTAATTGCTAGTATGAAGATTTTAAGAACTAATTGTATTGTAGAATACTATAATTGAATTAGAAATTTAGCCTTATTTGGTTTAGTTAAAAATCGAATTTTTAGTAACTTCAGTTAAAAATCGAATTTGTTTTTAAAAATGTGATAAAAGTTGTAGATCCTACAGAATGTTTGATTAAAATTAATTGTTGATTTTGATTTAAATTTTTATCAACTTTTTTTTATTAAAACCAAACAGGGCTTAGAATGTAGAAAGAATTGTTGCGTGGAAAAAATGAAGTCGGGATGGGGTATTTATAGAAAGGGTAATTAGCACATAACGTTCTTACATTTCACTATTATTATGGAAAAACGTCCTTACAGTTTATTTTTTGGCATTTTCACTTTTATTTTCACATTTCATTGTGCAAAAATGTCATTTTCATCCATTTTTTCAATTAAAAGTTGTGAAATGATGAATATACCATTCTATTTAAATAAAACAAAAATAAAAATAAAAAATTAATTGCAAATAGTCTCAAATAAATTATTAAAAGCGTAATTAGTACATAATTACTTTCACTATTATTATGAAAAAATTCATACCTTTCATTTTTTTTTTTGACATTTTCACCCTTAATTGCACATTTAATTATGCAAATCATCATTTCTATCCATTTTCTCAATTAAAAATGTGAAATGATGAATATACCCTTCTATTTAAATTTAAAAAATAAAAATAAAAATTTAATTGCAATCATAGTCCCAAATTTTTAAAAAAGTGAAAATAAGTCCAAATAAATTATTAAAAGGGTAATTAGCACGTAATATCTCCAACTTTCACTATTATTATGAAAAACGTCCATACCTTTCATTTTTTTTTTACATTTTCACCCTTAATTACACCTTTAATTGCGCAAACCATCATTTCTATCCCTTTTCATCCAATTTCTAAATAAAAACTGTGAAATGACGAATATACCCTTATTTAAATAAAAAATAAAGAAATATAATGTTTTTTTTAAAAAAAAAATTAGTAATTTAGTTGGGATTCGTTTGCACTTTTTTAAAAAAAAAAAATTGGAACTATAGTTACAATTAGTTCTTTATTTTTATTTAAATAGAGGGTATATTCTTTATTTTATAACTTTTTATTGAGAAATTGGATGAAATTGATAGAAATAATGGTTTGCGCAATCAAAAGTGTAATTAAGGAGTGCCAAAAAATGAAAGATATGGACGTTTTTCACAATAATAGTTAAAGTAAGGACATTATGTGCTAATTACTCTTTCACTAATTTATTTGGAACACGTGTACCTTTTTTTAAAAAAAAATTGGGACTATAGTTGTAATTTAATTGAGGAAATGGATGAAAATGACCTTTTACGCAACAAAATGTGGACATAAGGATGAAAATGTCAAAAAAAAAAATGAAAGACAAGAACATTTTCCACAATAATAGTGAAAAATAAAAACGTTATGTGATAATTACCTTTAGAAATAAAAACCTTTAAAAAATTAAAAAAAGATCAAAATATGACCATTGTATTATTCAAACAAAATGTGACCGTTGGAGCGCCCACAAGCTAGCTTGACTCATGGTCAATGCACAAGGGCTTGACACGTAGGCTAAGTAAGTCTCGACTCGTGATTTTTTTATTTTTTGATTTGCTTGAACTCCATTGATTAAGCCCATATAAGTCAAGATCACGAGCATGCAAGCGGCTCAGTCTGTTTGTTACACTTACTTATATTCAATCAAATCTCGCCCACTCCTCTCTCTTATATCAACGCCAGATCTAAAACTTCCCTCATGTTTGCGATGCAGGCCTAGTTATTTTGGTTCTTTGGTATAAATTCTTGGTACTCTTTCTTTGAAATCTGTTTTACATCAAGTTTGACATCACTTGAGTTGACAATTTATGCTATTAAATACATAAATATCAGTCTTGCTATATTTACATCAAATTTAACATAATGTGAGTTGACAATTTTTTGTGCATTGATTTTAACAACACTCTTTTCAGTCAATGACCAAATTTCCTACACATAAGGGGGATGTCATCCAAGATATCAAGGAGGAATGAATATGGGGAAGATGCGCCACAATTAGGTTGCATAGGCATTAGTGCCAAACTGTGCATTCTACAAGGTTGATATTATTATTATTATTATTATTATTATTTGATTGTTGATGTAAGATCATCAAACAGTTGATTAAAAGTGGAAGATGTTATCATATGATCCGATTGTTGGCCATATTTGACCTCAATCGTTAGATAACAATCGTCGCACCAACCGTTTACTAAACTAATCATTGTCAACTTTACTAATAGTTAGAACTAGCTTGAGTGAAATTGAATCAAATTGATATGTAAAATTCTAATCGAGTAGCCACAACCGAAGAGTTGTGACCCAAATCCATCAACAAATTAAATGAGATTATTACTTTATGTTCTCTCTTCCCTTTATCTCTAGTTTGAAAATTCGCCCATAAATTCATTTCTCAAAAAGTCCAGTTATACTCTCAATTTGCAGTCATCAAGTGTTGGGTTTCTTCTACCTTCAGTTGATTTGGAAAAAGCGAATACTTTCACGACAAAAATTTCATGTTTTGGGCTTAAGAAAGAAGGGAAGTGAGCAAAAGGCTTGCGGGACACTTTTTAAAGACATTACATGAGACCTATTTCAGGCGTTCAAACCCTAGTCAAGCTCTCTTATATAAGAAAAAACTTTTCTTGGCATAGACAACATTCGTTGCTGATTCTATATCACAAAAGACAATGAAACTTCAATAATCCTTACACTATACATAGGGGCAGACCCATTAAGGGCCCAATGGGGGCAACTGCCCCCACTGAGCCAAAAAAAATTGCCTTAAAAAAAAAAAGAAAAAAAAAGCCCACCCAACCCAAGCCCGTCTTTTAAAATATTGATGAAATAAGTCCAGTAACCCACTACCCACCCTTCCCTTCCCTTCCCTTCCCTTCCCCCAATTCCCTTTAGTTCCCTCGAATTCAAATCCCTTTCGTTCCCCCAATTCTCCCGACTGAAGATCTGCGACTGGAACTTGAGCATTCTTCTGTAAATAAAGGTACAAGTATGACCAGTCTTATCTTTTTAGTAACTTCGCTCGTTTGCTTTGTTTTTTGCTACTGGAACTTGAATTGCTACATGTTAAGAAAGGCAATTTTAGAGCGTTTTCATTTTGCCTGTTTAAATAAGACATGTAACTCCACATTTTGCCTGTTCTTCAGATTAGTTTTGACTGGAGATTAAGCTTCATTCTCTCTTATCAGACATACTGCTCTTTAAGGTTCTAGAACTTAAAATAATAACAATCAAGCAAATAATGATGCCTCATGCCTGTACTGGTAAAAAATTAAATTATAGGTTAATATTTTGTCAATGCCTTCAAACTGATAATGATTTGCTAAACATGAATAACTTGAAGAGTGGAGAAGATCTCTTTTTCGCCATGGGGATAGAAGGCTAGGAATATATTGCATTTTAAATTCTGGAGATTTAGCTATGTCTATAAGGAGTCGAGGAGATGTGTATGGTGCTTTTTGCTCGGAAGATCGGCACTCCTTTTATAGCTATTAGGCCGTCACTCTTTCACTGTCTTCTTTCGCTACCCTTTTTTATTTTCCATGATTAAATTGGTCTACTTCATTTATTTTGCGAACCAGTTGTGCACTTGGTCTGTTTGCTTGCACAAGTCCATTGGTGCTTTTAATGAAATTATTTTGACCGACCCATCCACATAAGTGTGTCATTTTCTTGTCACTAGTGTTGTGCATTCTGGTTGCTTTTGTTTTTCCTTTAAGGAACACTATTCCTTCCATTTTGAAAATCTTTTGACCTCATCACTAAAGATTTCTCTTCTCATGCTTCTCTTTCTCAAATTTCAAAAATATTAATGGCAAAACAAGTAGGAAGGAAATTGTCGAACGTGAAGAATTTGAATTTGTAAAAAATGTATTATATTTTGAATGTTATCTTTATTGTTTAAAATTATTTTTTTAGTACAATAATCCTGGGTCCACCCCTGACTATACACATCCAATATAGGATCCTGTATAAAAAGTTAAAAGAGGGGTATCTTTGAAAGTATTCCCCAAAAGATTTGCTATATATATTTCACAAAATTCATCTGTAAATGATCAAAGAAAGAGATTGAGATAGAAATAGAGATAGAGATAGAGATAGAGATAGGGAGAGAACAAGGAACGACTGCTAAATCAAATTGATGATAGACAAAAATACTCTCATAAATCTCTGGTTTCTTTACTGCATGATGAAATCAACGCAAAGAATCTTGGAATAAAGTGTACTTACAGATAATAAGCAATAATGCAAAGAAACAAAATTCAGTCACAAACCAAAACGAATTCAATCTACAACCAGAAACAAAATTCAATTCAAACTCAAACACAATATACAAACCCATCTACTTATTGTTTTCATATATAACTCTCACATTACGGCGAATATCCCCAAAACGGTACACATATAAAAATATCACAGTCCTAAAGGAATGAATGGCCTTAAAATCATAAAAGAATATATATCAGTCTACAATTTTCCTGACCATACTCAATTCACTTTTCCAAATTAACCCATCCCATTGGCCTGTTCACAGGACCTCGTCTACTTCAACCTGAATAATGGGCATTCAAGTACCTTCCTCTGCCGATCCTCTCCTCCCTTCCAGCTGCTTGGTTTTTTGAAAAATGCCTCTGTTTTGATGGATTGCGATTCTTGGATTTGTCCGCTTCATAAGGCAATGGTTGAAGCCCTTGTAGATCAGATTCAGGGACATATCCGATGGGCTGTTTAGATTCGTCCATTTTTCTAAAGGTAATCGATATCCTGGCCGTAAAACATCCAAGAATCAGCAGATTATGGAGAAATATAACTGAGGGAAGTATGAAGAACATAACTTATTTTGATTAGTACCTTCTTGTAGGAACAGCTGGCACACAGTGCTTAGCCACGTCAGCTCCATTTCCATTTAAGACAAGAACAGATCTGTCAAAAGATTTGGCAAGTTAATAATTTATAAGAGGATGATTTCTCGGGTAGAAACAAAAAAACTTGAATTTTCACGTTTATCTAGAGGGTGAAAAATTAGCTGTTATTGTTGACTTTTATTAGACGAGTGAAACCCAATAACGACTATATTTTCAATTTTAATGATTTTGAGCTATACCAAACAGGCTCCTAATAAAAATCTTTAAGCACTAAATACTCACCCAACTGGCAGAGAAATTGGAAGAGCACCAGTGAAGTCACCAGCACCCACTATTTTCAAGTTTGATCCGAAAAGTATATCACACTTGCTAAGGAATGAGACGGTACAAAAAGGTCGAACGAAATCATGATTATCAATGTGAGGTGGTATACAATCTCCCTCTTCATAAATGTTGACGATACAACTATCGGGAACACACGATGGAGGTAGAACATGCCACATAATGAGCCTTTTGATCATAACCTTAAAAAGATGAGGCAAAGGATCAACCATTTCATTCTTGAGGATGCCTGATGGATTGCCTTCTTCATCCTGCCATTAAAAAAAATGTTTGAACTTAAGGCTGTTGATATCTTCACATTTCTACTGATAGTGATGTGGTGAACCAGTGAATTAGTGAAAGCTGTATCCAAAGTGGTAAAGAACGACGCAAAGAGAAACTTACTACAGTATAATTGTAACAGCAACCAAACTGAAGAGTGATGCGTCCCTTTCCCCTCATCCACTTCTGCGGCGCAGAGTAGGTACGCTCTGAAATTAAAACTTAGACCAGGTAAACATATATATGACCAAAATAAAGCAATGAAATTAGATATGAAGATCAGGGGCATCCAAAATCATATACAAATGGCCATTAATAACCATTATATCTTAATGTTGTAAAGAGAAGCATGAAAGTTGAAAGCCAAAAGGAATAATAGAATAGAGTGCAAAAATATTGACACCATAGAACCAAATTAATTGAAGTGGCAACCAGACATGTTTTAAAAACCACAAGGAAAGTTGCCTATTTGCAAACCAAGCAAGATGATTTAGATGTATCATGAAATGTTAAATATTGTTGCTGCTCTATGAAGCAAATTAATTTAACAGTTTGTTCACTTACTAATCAGAACAATAAACAACTTCCTAACTGTACATGCCTGTGAATTGCAAAAACCTCCCTAAAACTCAAAAGGTTAATCACATTGAAGATTGGCTTAAAAATTAATAAAGCAGAGAATGATAAGTATTCTGTGTTTACAGTATCAAAGGGGCAAATTACAAACTATTAATCATAGATCATCAGAAAATTCAAAAGTCAAACTGCTATCACCATGAACAAACAGAAAATGACAAATAGCCCAGACTCAGCAGTTAACCATGGCCATTGTAGGGTCTAGACAAACTTCAACATCAACAGTTGTCATGTTTTCTTTTCAAGATCTACGTGGCATTGCCCCCTTTCCCCCACATAGACAAATTTCTATAAATGACCCCTCATCTGAGATATGCAGAAGTCATTATTCATATGCTGACAACAAGAGGATAGATATATCAAAGATTAATGTAGATAAAAAGGACGCAGTTTATAAGTAATTCACCTCTCAGCTTCCCGTTGCGCCCCATCTCTTGAAGCTCCTCAACGTACTTAACAATCCTGTTTTGTTCTGCTGCACTGAAGACACCTGTATGTAACTCCAGGCCATCTAGAATGTTCACGAATTTCCCATTAACTCTTTCAAAACATATAAAATCCTTCTTCCTCTTCACACAACGGAAACGAATGTTCTCTCTTTGCTCCCTTGATAACCCCAGCTTTGGCTTAGCTTCCTCCAATGTCGTTCCCTCTTGCACACTGCCAAATGTACTACTACCATTCTCTTCACCTGTGTCAAGCTCATCCTCTTGAGCCATATCAGCCCAGGACATTTTCACCTTCGAGCTTGCAAGAGGTGCTAACAAGTTTGATGATTCACTATTTGACGAGACATCAGCAGCCGGGTCTGAAGATCCATCTACCTCATCTTTCCAGCAGCCCAATGAATATGTATCTGTGATATCATTATAATCCGCACTATCTTTCCAACTCCCAACTGAACAATCACATTCTTCTTTATTTCTAGTCAGATCCATGATAGCCGAAACTGCAAAATTCCCTTCCTTTTTACCAGGTCCTTCAATATCAGTTTCTACAAAAGCCAAAGAAAAACACAAGTGAATAACACTTTAGAATTTCATAAAAACCATAAAAACTAAATACTTAAAGGCAGCATGATATACAAGATAAAAAATCATTCTTTTTCCAAATTCAGTCACTGTAAATTCATAGTCTTGAAAAGGTCCCACTTTTTCAGTAACTACACTAAAGAAAATTTAACTAAACATTTAGCACAGCCCCCGTTCATACTGGAATAAAAAAACCCAAAAGATTTAAGGGAAAGAAACATTCCAGGGATCAAACACTTGAATTAAACTAGACACAAACGCAAAATTAGATATTCGTTTTTCAATAAGGCTGCAAGATTTCGGAAAGAGGAATCTCACAGTATATGAACAGCATATATATAAAAGGAGGGTTTTTGTACCTGGGTTGAGGGATCGGACACGATCAGAAAGAGTTTCAGCACAGCTATTGCAGAGTCCACGGGAGAGAAACGGCAGCCAATTGGACAAGAACTCGGAAGCAATTCGAAGTTCTTCGGCGCTGTAATCCTGTAGGAACGTATCTTTCTCACTAGAATTCTGGCTGTCGCCCATCTCAGTCAGAGTACCGAATCGACACGAAGAAAAACTGTGGCAAATCGGAACTCACAAGAAAAGAGATTAATTAAGAGCAAAATATAGCAATTCAGGTGTGGATTTGTGAGAGGGGATTGGGGATGAAAATAATATGTAGACAAAGAATATTTGAGCAAAGCTGATTTTCATATTCATTTCTTCAATAAAATAATATTTTTCATCACATGAATAAATTTTCCTTCTTTTTTAATCATACATTCTCCATCAATCTACTATTTCAAAATACATTTTTCTAAAATAATATGACTCAAAAGACTGATATTGAATTACTTCGTCCATAAGTTAAAAGGAACCTGAACAGGAAAAGGAATTGACTCAATTCAACGCAAGTCACGAATATTTCCTCATCCTAATACAGGATGGTTTTAGTACTGTTGCGTCAAGTTTAACTAGAATGTTCTTGCTTTTAAAGCAAATTAAAAATTTCAGTATTTGTCAATATCATTTGTCTGTCTCATTTTTTTTTTCTCAAAATTTATTTTTAATCATATATTCTTTTATAAAATAATTATACACGTATTTCAATATTTTTTTACTTTTTACTTACACATTGTTCAAAAAATTATTATTCCACGATACATTTACCCCAAAAATAGGATCAAACAAGGTAGATACTAGGAGAAAAAATAAGTGTGCTTACAACCTCGTGTCCTAATAAATTCAAACACTTGACCTCGGTCCATTTCCAAATTTTCGAAGGTGTTCTCAACTTGAAGTTTAATAGATTTTAAAACTTCATATAAATTGAGATATCCTTAACTTAGATTAAAATATATTTCAATTTTTAGTTTTGTAAAATGTCAAAAACGTGTTTTGTCTGATATATCTGAAAATGCATTTTTGGAAACAAGATCAAATTTATAACAAAAAACTCAAAATACATTTTTGACGTTTTAAGTGTTTTCAGATATAAAATTTTAAATTTTAAAAATAAAGATTTTGAAAAAATCTAAAATTCTTAAAAATAAAAAAAATAAAATTATAATTTTTTTAAAAAAAAATAAAAAAGAAGTTCAAGCTTTACATAAAAATTCTAAAAATATATATATAAATGTGCACATAAAAATTCTGAGTCCACATCATTAATTTTTATTTTCTATATTTTTGAACTCAATTTATTATTCATTTTTATTTTACTTTTGTAATGAGAACAAAAATATTGTAAAATTCATCAACTTTAACATGTATATATTACTTGATAATATAATAACATAATTTTTTTTTTACTAATTAACCAAATTTCATGAAATAAAATGCCATAAAATAATTTTTCAAATTTTCAAATCAAATGTTTTCTAGTTTTCTGTTTTGAAAAATAATTTTTCAAAATAACAAACTAAACATGTTTTTAACAATTTCAAAATGGGTTAATTTAACAAACGGTCATTGAAGTTACCTGAAAATCACAAAAC
>CAIGRT010014376.1:0-11465 GCA_903798405.1 Fraxinus platypoda
ATCTCTCTTTAATGAATAATTGTAATAAATTAAGTACTAAGAGAGAAATGAGAAACTTTGATGAATATGATGATTTTGCATGTTTGATTCAATCAATCAAAGTTTTCAATATGAAGAAGTAGAAAAATTTATGCAATGTAAATACAAAGATCTTTTTAAAATATATATATCTCCTTTAAGATTGATATAAATAAGTTAAACTCAAAGAGAAATAAAAAACTTTTATGAAATAAATGATTCAATAAGTTTGATTCAACAATCAAGATTTTTGTTACGAAGAAATGAATGTAAAAGTGTAAGTTCAAAGAAGATATTTCACAAATATATTTCATAAGGAAACTCTTTTCTAATTGTTTTATGAATGCAGAGTGAACTGGTATTTATAGCAATCAAAATGCCAAAATTTATGACCAACCGGACTTCCGCCATTGAATTGGACGACTGAACTAACTACTGTGCGTCAGAAATCAGAAGGGTTAAAAATTTGATCGTTGGACAAATCAGACGTCCGCGTGGTCAATTGGATGTCCGTGTGAGTTTGACTTTTTTTTTGAAAAATGTGGGCTTTTGAAGAACGTTTTCAATTTATCTTTCAAGATAATTAACATTTTAAAATTTAAATATCAAATTGAAACATTTACCTTTTTGAAAAATAAATTTTTATGCAAGTATTTTTATGAAATAATCTTTTCATACATAAAATAATTTTTGAGCTTTTATCATTCATTGCTAAATATCGAAGTATTAGTACTTTTATATTTGAACTAATAAATCTAGTTTTTTATCTTACTTCAAAATTTACCTCTTAAACTTCTCGTCTTGATCTTTCTTTCATGTCGTCTCTCATGCTCTTGATCTTGCTTTTTCTTTACGTTTGTCTTTTAAGCTCTCGTCTTGAATGATTTGATTTAAATGTTTAACTTCCACTTTGATCTTCATTTCGAGTTCGATTTATAATGTGTTGATTTTGGCAATACTTGATTTTAAAATAGAACTATCATCACTCAAAATCAATTGTCAGAGAGAATATTAATCTTGTTTGTTATGATCAAAACAATAAGGATGAAATCAACCATAGGTCAACATGGATCCTATAAAATGTGTGGTTAAAATTAATTGTTGACTTTGATTTAAAATTTTAATTGAATTTTAATCCAAACCAAAGAGGGGCTAAGTAATTTTTTTAAAGAAAAGACCGTCGTAAACATTTGGTCACAACCAAAGTTAAAGAAAAGGCATATCATTTTATGTGCAAAATCACACAAGATCCATGTTTAGAGCATGATTGAGTCTCGTTTTTCTGTGAAAAATGCATTTTGAAATCGTATTTTGATGAAAAATATGTGTTTAAAAAATAAATAAAAGTTTTCAGTTTGCGTGTAATATTATTTTATTAAAAAATGTGTGATTGAAAATGAGAAAAAGAAAAATGTGTTATAAAAATAATGGAGACCAAACAAGGACTTAAAGTTCTATGTTAATACATTTTAATAGTCATGCACCATTAACGTTTTGTGATCATTGAAAGTAACTTGATCTTGAGTGATGATCAACAACAGGTGCTTGGTGTCCGCACAGCGCGGACACCATTGTCCGCTCGTGTCCGCGCAGCGCAGACCTTTTTTTTTTATACAATGCTAACAATAATCTACGATAAACTCATAATAAAACAAAATAATTTATTTCTTGTATATTTTAAAAGTGTACAATATATTTAAAAATAACATTAACCAAATTTTCAAACACTTATTTTTAATACTAATCAAGTAAACGGTGGATTGCCTTTGAAAAAAAAAAAAAAAACTTCACAAATGAACAGTAAACGGTGGATTGCCCAAGAAGCAAGAAGAGATTCGAAGTCAACAATTGTGGGTACGGGTAGAAGGAAGTCCATATTACCCTCAAAGTTTAGATGAATAGTGAAGAATGGATATAGATAAAATTGGATTTTAAAAAAGCTTCACAAATTAACAGTAAACGGTGGATTACCTCTTTTAAGATAGTAGGGATAAAGGGCTTTCAATTATTAACTTTTTATTTAGTATATCTCAAAGAAATACATATGAGTAATCATTTGCGTGAAGCAACCACAAGATCATTAATACCCAACCAAAACATGACCGATCCTTTCTCTAAAACAACATTTTTTTTCCGGTTGAGTATGTCAATATCAATAATTAAAGCTAAAACAATAAGAATTCCCCTTTGCAGTTGGACCACTATTCCAACTGTAAAAATAAAATTAGAATTTTCAGATGGAAAACTAAATCAGAGAATTGGACCCAACAAATACCATATTAGTCATGCTATTGTTGATTCCATTTCAAGAAATTCCATTCTGAACAGGCTCCGTCTAATTTCAATGACAATATATACATTTGTCTATACCTACACTTAATTAAAATTCTCGATTCATCATGGGTATGTTTTGCGCTGGAATTCCATCCGATAAAGATTAAATTTGATCTAATCCAGCATTTAAGAGGAATAATATGTAGAATAAAATATGAGAATATCTAGGAGTTAAGAATTGACATAATGACATTTATTCCCACAAACAATTCAGCGTGAAGAATAATATTGAATATTTAGGAAATTGATTAACCTTTTTTCTATACGAAAATAAATATATTCATTAAATGTTTCACTTAACCCTTATTCAAAACGTAACATTATTTGTCTATTGAAATTAAACTCATATGCTCACATATAAAAGATGATAATTAAATTGACACGTGCAGAATTTATTCATATTTATAATCTTACAGATAATTGTAATTTAATGATTAAGGAGAAGAATATTTCATATTAAATAAGAAGAGTTATATAAGGTAAAATTGTAAATGTTTTAATTGAAATGCAAAGGAGAAAAAAGAAAAAATAATTCAATCTAAAAAAAATAAAAATATTCATTAAATAATTCAATCTATAAAAGGAAGGTGCAATTATGTGTGATGTAAAAATGGCAAATTGGAAAGAAGTGCCCGAAGATTTGCTTATAGAAATTCTTCTCAGGTTGTCTGTGAAATCTTTGATTCGATTCAAACGTGTTTCTAAAACTTGGAGAGATCTCATAAAGAGCACCAAGTTCATTGCTATGCATTTTGAACGTGACAAAGATGAAATAGTCCTCATCTACAGTTATGTGCAAAAAGAGAACCAACATGTGATCTCTTTGCATTCGAATGACGATTCTCTTAGTCGCTTATCAACAAACGTGAGAATTCCATATTTTGTTGCGGGAACATTTCTGCAAATTTTGGGTCCTTGCAATGGTTTGATTTGCATTACTAATTATGAAACCATTGTTCTGTGTAATCCCGTGTTACAAGAATTTTATTTACTCCCTAATCGTCCTTTTCCGTGCCCACATGGTTTTAGACCGATGGAATTAGGGTTAGGGTTTGGCTATGATCCATGTACTAATGACTACAAAGTTTTTCGAATGCTGGAAATTGTAAATGACGATGACGATGAGTATTGGAGTATCGACTGCGTCAAATATGAGATATACAATTTAAGTACTGATTCCTGGAGAGAAATCGATGCTGTAGTGCCACGAGCTACGCACTCCCCTTGTTTTGAACTGTTCTTTAATGGAGCATGTCACATGTTATCAAGAAGGGCATATTTTGGTCCAATTATTCTTTGTTTCGTAATAAGTAGTGAGGTTTTTACAATCATAGACTTTCCAGAAAGTTGTTTAGAGTTAGATGGAAAAGTTTCTAGTTTGGCGGTTTTAAATGAGTGCCTTGCTATGGTTCGTTATCAAGCATGGATGAGAGAACCACGTCTTATTGATATTTGGGTGATGAAGGAATATGGTGTGAAGGAATCTTGGATCAAACAATTTACAGTAGGGCCTATTCTCGTCATGTGCCCATTATCATCTTGGAAGAACTATACGCTTCTTATAGAAAGCGGCGATGGGCAATTAGTCTCTTGTGAGCTTAACACCAATACATTTAAGAAATTTGAAATTTATAGTGATCGTATACATTCGTTGCGGGCCATAATATTTAAGGAGAGCTTAGTTTCAACAATAAACACGTGAACATAATAATCAAACAGAATTAGTAGTCAATGTTTTTATATTCCAGTGATGCCTCCATTCTTTACGTCATCAAGAATCTATACATGTAATCTATATTTTCAATCATTAAGTTATTATAAATTTATTCTTACTTGTATTTTACACAAAAAAAAAAAAAAATTGTTCCATGTACTGAATTGTTTATAAAAGTAATAAAAGTAGATTGTGGGTCGAGTATTGATCTTACAAGAATTGTTTCACTAAGTACTGAAATTCATGATCCTAAATTTATTTGAAAACTATTTTGAAGTGTGATTTTAACTAAAACTACTAAAATGAATAAAACCAAGTATTCGTTATAATCAATGAACTTGTGATGTTAGGACTTCACTTTGTATTGAAGTTTATCTTGTTCAAATTCACATTTTAGATATATTGACAATATAAAATTATGCGAGCACCCCAAACTCATCTTCTAAAGCTCCACCGAAATGTGCAATTCCTCATGGGGTTATTTGATTAGATGAAATATAATATAGCTCTTACTTTAATGCTACCTAAAGACCATCTAATACATAATCACTCGTCAAGTCTCAAGCAATTCATTGATATGGCTAAGTTCTCAAAAATATGGACAATAAATACATTTAAAGTAGATTGCACAATATATTAACAATATTATTCAATTTTCAAGAATTAAATCTGGATATAAAAACTTAATCAAATAAAAGTCAAATAAAAGTAGCTAATACAACAAGATTAATATTTTTCAATTTTTCAATTTTTTGGGTTTTTTATGGGATATTTCAACTCGTTAGCTCAATAAAAATAAGAACAGTAGCAAAATCAACTTCACTTAAAAATCAAATGAATATGCACAACATAAGACTCTACATCTGAACTTGAAATTTGCATTGTCCTTAATGTATAGCATATAACAAATGAAAAATAACTAAGTTAAGATGGTCAACAAAACTTCCCTAGTTCTGATCTTTTTAGATGGAGTATTTATTGTTGATATTGAGAATGTCCATGTTACCACCCCCAATCTCAAGCACAAGCATCAATGTTGATTCATTTGCTTTGGATAGTTCCTCCTTTAAACAGAATCTTGATGTCAACATTGAATATATAAACGGACCTTGAAATGGAAGGATACACGCTTGTCAATTTATTCATTGACAATGTGCATCATTGCCTCTGAACGTATATGCAACACGAGAAACTTGTTATAGTTGAGCAATTGTTCCACCCAAGTTTTGACATAAATCACCCCATGTAATGTATGTGTGACCTAAAGCAACATATAAAATGCCTCAAAATTTCAACAATAATTGAAATCCCAAGTTCAAGAGGTATAACCTCGGAATAGTAGTTTTGGCCATGCTTGCTTAAGATTGTGTGTTGATGAGATGAGAAATGGCGTGAATTGTGTGCTATGTGATGCAACTCTGTTGATAATCAAACGTTTATGTGTAATTTGCGTTAAAATGTATGTTGTGGTTGGAAGGCCGAGAGAAATATGGTTAGTCTCGCTATGAATCTCCAGTGTCTATTTTAAAATTGATAAAATTAAGTGACTTTTACTGCAAATGCTCTGCTGCGTCTTGTGTAGGTAGGAACCAATCTTTTGTTCATTCTATAGCAATAAAATAGTCTGCAGCAGTGGAGCTAAAAGCCATTGTTTCATTGTTTGATAATTGCAAGTGTACAATGTCAATTAAACTAGTAAAATGGACATAAAGAGTCTAAATTATAGTTCACAAGGACTATCTATTTAATGATTGACCAAATTATTCCTAAGTCCTATTTGAATAAAGTAAACATTAATGGAAATGCGTAGATTCAAACTAATATTAACTAACAAACAGTAAAAACGATTAAGTGTGAATAAACAAATGAAATATGATGGTTAAAGCATTGCGTAGAGCAGGTTCCGAGAATTTTGAGGCCCTTAGCGACTCATTATTATGAGGCTCCTAAATGTAATTTTTTTCAAGTCTAAAGATAATTAAATATTTAAATAAATAATATATTTATATTTTAAACTAAAACTTGGTACAATCCAAAAGATAGAGTAGCAAAAAAATATTTGTCTCTAACAACTTGAGAGACGAGGGTAACATAATATTTAGCAGAATTAATCCCTAATATTTTATGGACTTTGATTCAAGAGCCTTTTAATAATTTTGAGATCTTTAAAGTGAAAACAAGTTTCGAAGAGAATAATATATTTGGATCAAATGAATATTTATTTGAGGATCGAAAATTATTCTACCAATATTAGACTTATTTCGAAACTCATAAAAAATAACGTATTACGGACTCGAGAAAAAGTTAATTTGGTTAAACCAAATTGTAGTTATAACTCATTAAAGTACTTAATGTGTAGTATTAGTTTTCAAATTATACCATATTAGCATAACAATTTTAGGCTCATTTGGTAGCTCATAATAAATCATGAATATTAAACTCGGAAAAAAAGTTATTTTGAATAAGCTCAAAGAGTTAAATCGATAAAAAAAATATAGTTAAATGAATTTTCAATTAATTCATTTTCTAGTTGGACCCTGTAGTTGAGGCCCCCCTTAAAATTAGATGCCCTAGGCCTTTGCCTTGTTGGCTGGGTCTGAGGGCCGGCCTTGGCATTGCGATTGCAATTTCATCGTATTTATCCCCTTTAATGTTGCATCTCAAGTACAATTCTAAAGATGTAATTGGTCAAATTCACTAATTAACTAATTTACATCTCTTGAATTCAAATCAATCATATCTAGTTGAGTCAACCCACTGTACCTCTATGAAAAACCGAATAAACATCAACTAATCGCATTAAATCGCTAAAAAATTCAGTTAAGACCATAATAATAATAAACGTGTATTACTCACTACCTTTTACCCAATTACGGGATTTTACTACACACACTATATTTAACTTCCTCTGGGTTTGTTACAAATTCACAAATCGATGAAATAATGGCAATTGTTTCAGAGCACAAAGAATAGAAGTAAAATTAGTACATGAAACATTTAAGTACGAGAATCTTCAGAATTGGAATTAAATGTTCAAGTATAGAGTCCATCGTTCGTTGCATTTATTATTTTAGTTATACTTCATTAAGGGAGAGAAAAATGCAATGATTTTTTAGTACATCACCAGGTTTAAAGGAAAAAGAGAAAAAAAAATGATATTATTGCACAAAGAATCCACATTCCTCACACCACGTTCTTAAATCCTACCTTTCTTTCTCTCTTCCACTTGTATCTTCTTTTCTTTTCTTGCATGTGTATCCCTCAATTCGACCTAAAGTAGGTTTTTATATAGTGTTCGACATGCCTTAAAAGTCATGTGCTACCCCGAAAATAAAAAGACAACTTGTTAAAAATTCCCATAGGGCCCTCGATTTGCAAATGGGGACATGCTGGTGATTATTTCTCCAACCATGGTCGTCCTGCAATATAAATAGTTTTGCATTTTGGTCTCTACTTCAAATTTTTTACATGGTTTTCGTCCTTTTTTGTCGAAATCTTCAATAATTATCTCGCAACTTCCGAAAGCATCTTCATTGGTCCCCAAACCTCCAAAATCGTTCAAAATTGGTTCTCTCAAGTTTTGAAGTGTGAAAATCATTCCACAAACTTTTCATAAGCTGGATTTCACTTGTGAAACTTGTGACTTTCCTCCAATTGCTATCTTAATGCTTGTTATCAATCCCATGCAATTCGGTTACCTTCAATTTCTTCGAACCAACTACAATTAGGCTCAAAATCTTCATTTTTGTTCCAAGTAATTTCAAGTCCGAATTTTATCTACAATGACAATATCTACACTAAATTAAGTAAAAATTCGCTCAACTTATGCATTTAAATCAATTTTCTAAATACAGATAAGCTTGAAATATACTCTTATCAGAAATAAAATTTGGGATCAAGAAGAAGAAGAGGCAGTCGGATTAAGGATCATTTTGTAAAAGTTATTTCATTATCAACACAGTATTCTAATAATAACACTTTTATTAACTTGCTCTATCAATAAATCAAAATTTTGACGATATTAGTTTTCAATATTACAATGTGAAACTTCTTAGTAATCTTGAATTGCATTTTTAACTCATATTTAACTATTGACATAATTCTTAGATGGCAATATTTGGAATTTTTATTGTCTTATATAAAGAATGACATTTTATACGTACATACAATAAATTTATTTAGATATATATTTCTTAAATTGTGGGAAAATCTGTTTTTATATTATTTTGTTGCTTAAACTTTTTTCGTTAATAATTTTTATTTTTATTTTTACTACTTTATTTTGCAACGGGTGTTTAGCCCTATCAACAGTCAACAATTTTAATGATCCCTTTTGACATGAGTTCGAGCAAAACATAACCAAATTTATCCTTCTCACAATTAGTGGGCCACAATGCATTATTTCTCACTTGGAAAAAATAAATAAATTGAAGGGTTGACATTGACATAAATTTTGAGAGGAACCCATTTGTTTATTTTGGAAGATCATGAGTGATTTGTGTTCTCCTTCGTAAGAATATCAAAATCATATATTTACTTGCCAAAAAAGATGCTCGAGTGAATGAAAAATTAGAGCTCAAAGTGATGAATTAGAAGAAGTTTTGTGTTGAAGGAAAACTAGTTAAAGTTATCCCACATTGGAAAATTGATAAAGGCAATGACTACTTTAAATATGATTACACTTTAGAAGGTTGTAATCATGTGTAGCATAGATGTTCTCTTTAATTGCGCGCGTGGGGGGTGCAAATCACGGATTAAAAAAGGTTTCGGACCTTGAACTTGTGTGCGAGCGCGGCCTACATACATGAATGTCGGACCAAATGTACCAAAAATTGGCCCTTAAGAACGTCCACGTTTTGCCTTTATTTTATTATTTTTCTAAATAAAAAAACCTTTCAAATTATTTTAACTCCTGAAACTCATGTGATTATGTCTGTGTTAATGGAGAGATTAACAACCGGATTAATGGTGGTCAATGGCATAGCTCCTTGGTTGTTAATTCTCAATTACAGCCTATTTATTTATTTAGGCATTTTCTTCCTTTACAAAAACACTCGAAAATTTATCTATCTCTTGTTTGCATACATAATTCACTTTCTATCAAGTCTTGGTGGTGATAGTATTTAGATACTAAGTCAATTCGCTAGAGTAGCATTTGCAGTGCTCAAACTTTACTGGTTTTCCGTTGTATCATAAGAAACAGATGCTTGAACTAAACATCAAACACATACGGTGAGGGGACGGATCTGTTTTAAGGAAACTGTGTTCACACGGGTCTCGGTTTCAAAGTTCATTGGATTTTTATTTCCTGCAATTTATATTACTTGTTCTTTTTTTATTGTGATTAATAAAATTATTTAATTTGTAATATTTTGGCTAACATTCGGTTAGTTAGCTGTCCAATCGGTATTTGTTCAGCCGATATGTGTCCATACGGTTAGTTAGTTGCACTGACGGTATCTGTTCGGTTCATACGGTAAGATAGTTTCACGGCCAGTATGTGTCCATCCGGTATTTTTGTTCATACGGTAAGTTAGTTGCTCATCCGATATTTGTTAAATCGGTATTTATTCACTATTATTTTGTAACAAACTTAAAACAGTTTCGTAACAGACAAGTTCATTTTGGTTTTATTGAGAACTAATATTCATTTGATTTTCAAAAATGGCAACCGAACCAATCAATATGGATGTGGCTTCTGAAAACCCAACTGTGGGATCTATTGTGACCCAATAGCCAAGTTCTGCTGTGGCTAAATTGTCAAACTATGCTATGAGCCAGACTGTGATTCAACCAATTGGTCATGCCGTTATTGTTCTGATTAATCATGAAGAAAAATCAGAGGAATTCAATGGCTTAAATTTCGAACGTGGCAATAGAAAATGTTGTTTTACTTGACCACCCAAATCTTGCGAGGTTCTTGACTGAAATTGCTCCGTAAATCAAAGGGGGTGAAGAAGATGTTCAAGCGTCAATGCACTTGATGAGTGGAACATTCGAATTTTTTATGTCGAAACTGCATCATGAACAGCTTAGTAGATTCGCTATACAACGTGTATAGTACTATGAAAACTGCTAAGGAGTTGTGTGAGTCATTGGATCGAAAATATAAGACTGGGGATGTCGGGCCAAGAAATTCATTGTTGACCGATTCTTAGACTATAAAATGGTGGACTGCAAAACAGTAATAAGTTAAGTGCAAGAACTCCAAGTGATTTTTCATGAGATTCATGCTGAAGGGATGATTTTGAGTGAAGCTCTCCAAGTGGCTCAATTATTAAAAAATTGCCACTCCCGTAGAAAGATTTCAAGAATTATCTTAAACACAAGCGAAAGGAAATGAATGTTGAAGAAATGATTGTTATAATTCAAATTGAAAAAGACAACAGAAGTTCAGAAAAGAACGGGTTCAATCGTATTGTGGCTAAAGCCAATATTGTTAAGCATAGTCAAAGTTCTAAAACCTTCAAGAACAACTATAGGATATCTAGTGGCAAAGGTGCTAAGCTGGGACAGAGAGGGGGCATTTCTAAGAAGAAATTTCAAGGAAAATGCTTCAATTGTGATAAAGTAGGCCATAAGTCTTCGGAGTGCAGATTGCCAAAAAAGAATAATAAAAAAGAAGCAAATGTCGTTGATTACCTGACACTTGATGTATCAGAGATGAATCTTGTAGTCGTCATTTATGAAGTGAACATGGTGGATTCTAACCCAAAAGAGTGGTGGATTGACACTGGTGCTACGAGGCATGTGTGCTTTGATAAAGAGTTGTTTGCTGTGTTNAGAACTGTTTGCTGCTTTCGAAGCAATTGAAAATGGAGAGAAGTTGTGCATGGGAAATTCAGCAACTTCTGAAATCAAGGGACGAGGAAATGTGGTTTTGAAAATGACTTCGGGGAAAGAGATGACTCTTAACAATGTGCTGTATGTGTCGAAAATCCGTAAGAACCTAGTGTCCGGGTCGCTTTTGAATAAACATGGTTTATGTATTGTATTTGAGTCAGACAAAGTTATTTTGTCAAAAAGTAGAATGTTTATCGAAAAATGTTATGTTTTCGATGGTATGTTTAAACTGAATGTAATGGTTGTGAAGTCGAAAATTAATAAAGTTAATTCTTCTGCTTACTTGATTGAATCTTCCAATTTGTGGCATAGTAAACTAGGATATGTTAATAATGATACATTACGTAGATTAATTAACTTGAATTCTATACCCGCGTTCCATATTGATTCTAAACACAAGTGCGAAACTTGTGTTGAGACAAAATTGACAAGGTCATTATTTAAATCAATTGAACGAAAATTGAACCACTTGATTTAATTCACAGCGACGTATGTGATTTAAAATTTGTACAAACAAGAAGTGACAACAAGTACTTCATTACTTTTGTCGACGATA
>CAIGRT010014378.1:0-13091 GCA_903798405.1 Fraxinus platypoda
GGGTTGTGTGGGATAAAATGATAAAATTAGGTTTTAAAGAGTTAATTATTTAATTAAAATGATAAAAAAAATATTTTTTTTTAAAGATAAAAAACCTGATAAATTAAAAAAAAATGTGAAAACCTGATTTTTAAAAAGGAGATACTTAATGCCTGGTTTTCCCTAATTTTCCCTAATTTCTTTTTTAAAAGTAATGGGCCTAATTATCCCTAATATCATTGGAATGCAGTATTTGTAAAAAAATGTTACAAAGCTCCAATAGAATTCCTTTTCCCTGTAAGAAGTTGGTCAGGGCATAATTTCCATTTTCCCTTTGGAAATTACGTGAAGGCAAATCTTTAAGTTTCAATTTCAAAAATCAAGTTTAAAGTTTATTTATACAAAAATTAGGTATTAATTTCACATTTAATAATAATAATAATAATAATAATATTATTATTATAAAATTAAATTAATCTATATACCCACCCACCCACCCTAAATTTCAATCCCAAACCCTAATCATTTTTCCCTCCCATCCTTTCTCTCCCTTCTTTTCTTTCTCTTTGCCACACACCCTCACCGGAGGCAACACCGACGCGGCACTCACGCTGCCACCACAACGGCTTCACTCCGAGAGCAATGAAATGCAGCAAAGTAGTGCTCTCGCGATGCTCAGATGCAACGGCATCACTATGAGAAAGGCGTAGCTTGACACCGGTGCGACGACGATGACCACTGAAAGGAAGATTTGCGTTGCAGCATCCACAACTTCTCTCACTTAATCACAAGGAAGATTACAGCCGAAGACCATTGGAGCGCCGATGTGCGCGACGCCTGTGAGCACCGTGCTATGATGTGGTTTTCTTCATCTAATTTGAATCAATTCACAATTGCTTGGACCATTGCTATCAAGTTTCTGTGCGACGAAACAACCTCTTTGCTAACTCCGGTGGTGTTGGAAGAATATACTAGACTATCGTGGGGTTGCGGCACTAATAAGTCGTGATGCTGTGCCATAGCCGTTGTGATATGGTTTCTTTTTCCGATCTGTTGCTTTACCGGAGTTTTGGGTGTTTTTGTTGGTGATTGTTGATGTTATGCAAACGGTGGTGGTGATGGTGTAGATTTTGGATCTTGTTTTGCGGTGGTTGTACAGTGATTTTGTTGGTGGTGGTCGTGTTGGCGGTAATGGTTTTGTGGTTATGCTGATCATGCGATGCCTTTGATAATTTTGGATTTGATATTTTGGTGGTGGTTGGGATGTTGGCTACGGTGGTGGTTGTGGTGATGGTGATGGTGGTGGCTGCGTTGATGAGGTCGTGGTCGTGTTGGTGGGGATGGCGGTGGGGTGGGGTGGGTCTATGACCAATAAATTGGTTAAATTACGACCAATTAATATTACGTGACCTAAAAAATGTGATCGTGACTCACAAGAAATAACTTATAACCAATTTTTTTACCGTAAAATAAGTTCTAACTTATAAATTTTGTGATTTGTAACTGGTAAATAAATTGTGATCTATAAAATATTTGATTTGTGACCATGAAATAATTTATGATTAATTAATTCGATAATTTGTGATCAAATTGTAAATAATTGTGACCTTAATATATTTAATTAATAAAATATATTTTAAATTAATTATTTCATAAATAAATTTTAATTAATATCTGATTTTTTGAATTTTAAACCTTGTTTCTTTGTTTTGGTATATGTCATAATTAATCTCTTAGTTTATGAATTTTTCACCCCTTCCCACTTTTTCATTTTATTGGGCCATTCAGGAGAACCTTCCGAAATGGGCTGTAGTCTGTTTATGGGCTTTAGCATTGATCAAGCCCAAAACAGTCACTTCAGTCCTAATTCTAATTCATACCGCTAATTCTCAGGGTAATTATATTAACACAACAATTTTTATTAATAACACCACATTCTAATTCATTTAAAGTCATCATTCTTTGTTCATTGTAAAGATTTTGTCCATACTTCTTTTTGATTGAATTTTTATCTTCAACATTCTATTAATTAGTAAATTGTATCTTTGATGATGGTTTCAATTATTATTTTTTTTCATGCTTAAAATGAGAAGAATTATTTTGTTACGCTTTTGTATTTATTATTTTTTAAAAATGTGATTGAAAAATAAGTTATTTTTATAATTACCCTTTCCTTAATTTAAAAATTAATCAAAATAATAACACAACTCATCTTGTTTTAGTTAGCAATTAGACTAATTGAATTTAGGCCTGTTCACATATTGATCGACAATATGGTGAATAGGTAATGACAAGCTTAATCGTCCACCTTGACTTATATTGATTTTTTTAGCTGTACGGTTGTGCCACACTATTGCTGAGTTAGTAAATCCATACAATTCTTATATTCGTGAAGCAATTTAGACTCGAGTCATATTTTTTGACAGGTCAATTTAGGTATGGAACGAACCAGAGTCAGGCTCGGATATAGGCGCGAGCATGTCCACCCATTTTGACACACCTAGTCGAAGGAATAAACAAAGGTCTGGGGGCAAAGTAGTACTATACAAATTGTTCGAGGAGATGGGTGTCAATATCAATTTTTTGAGAAATGCTATTTGTACACTGGAGTTTACACTCGGCGCACATCCCGTCACAAAGGGGGGGGGGGTCCACAACCAATAAAAAAATCATGGGCCCCTCTCTTACTTGTGAGGGAGCTAGTACACTAGGATGTCAAATTCGGTGTACATGTAGCACGATCCCAATTTTTTTGTCAATCATGCTACATGTACATAATCATTCACACAATCTTTTACACCCCCTCACATGGAGGGGGGTCCCACAGATAATAAAATATTCACACATTGTTTATGTGAGAGAAGTGTACGTACATCTGGTGTACAAACAGTATTATTCTTTTTTTTTTAAACTACTGGACAATGAAGTGACGCTGCTACTTGAAAATATTTGCCCTAAAACTGTAAAACAAACAACCTACCCACTTTGCTCTCACTGAACCACGTCAAAATCCGATGGCGGCTATTTCATGTCAGCTCTCCTCCGTGTCCTCGCCGGACTCAGTTTCTCTCTCTTCAGCCTCGTCACTCTCTCGCTCCGCCCATACCCTTCGACGATTTCCCAGCGTTGCTGTCTCCTCTCCAGCAATCCGTCGACGAATCTCATGCCAGACAGTCTCGTCTGCTCCTTCATCCTCTGTCAATGGAAAAGGTCAGTGATCCTTTCGTATTCTTTTGTTGCTTTTAGCAGTTCGAATTACACTTTTCTCGTTTTGATTTTTGTTTATTTTCTACAATATTTGTTAAATTTATTAGGGTGGGATTTATTTGGTTTCTTGTTGGAAAGTACTGTACCAGTAGAAAATTAAATGCGCGTGAAATTAGGGTTCTGGGTTCACGAGACTGAAAATTTTATAGGAAAACCTATGTTTCGAGACTAAGTTATGTTGAATGCTTTTATACGTTTATTTGTCTTGTTAGAGATGTGTATATGTTATCTTCTTTGTTGATTAACTGGAACTTCCAAGCACTTTAGCTATATATTTTTCTACTCGTATGGTTTCAAAAATAAAAAAAGATTGATATTTTTTAGAGGTATAATATAATTTGAAAATTTGGATTAATAACATTTTTAATGTTGTAATGACAATTATGAACTGAAGTATAAGGCTTCAAGCTCTTGCTTAGAAAGCTTAAGTGTTTATTCACCCAAATGTCTATCCATTGTCAAGGAATATTTGAACTGTAACTTATGCCATGGCTT
Organism: Fraxinus platypoda; assembly: GCA_903798405.1. Lineage (NCBI taxonomy): Eukaryota > Viridiplantae > Streptophyta > Magnoliopsida > Lamiales > Oleaceae > Fraxinus > Fraxinus platypoda. Next base: position 3,742 of record CAIGRT010014378.1, read on the forward strand.
TTTACACGTCGTAGTTTAGAACTTCTCAACTAAAGTCCTGCATAACAAAGAAAGAGGTAACTTTACCTTACCGTTTAACAGAATATCCATATTCTCTTGCAGAGTATTTTAATTGAAATCAAGGATTCAAGTTACTGTGATTTTCATTTCAAGTTGTAACTTTTATGTATTCATATTTCAGCAAAGGCAGGTCCCAAGGATTTTTTGCACATTGATGATTTTGACAAGGACACTATTCTAAGTATCTTGGATCGAGCCAAGAAGGTCAAAGCACAGATACAATCAGGAGACAGGACATATCTCCCATTCAAAGGGAAAACAATGGCAATGATATTTGCCAAACCATCCATGAGGACACGAGTTTCATTTGAGACCGGGTTTCACTTGCTTGGTGGCCATGCCATATACCTAGGTCCTGATGATATCCAGATGGGTAAGCGGGAGGAAACTCATGATGTTGCACGTGTCTTGTCTCGCTATAATGATATTATTATGGCTCGAGTTTTTGCTCATCAGGTATGCCGGTGAGTCCTCTTGTTAAAAGTTGTCTTCTTTTTGAGTGCCTGTAACTTAAAGATTCTTGAAACTCCGGTCTCATGAAAACTGAAGACTTACCAAATTAAGCACACTATGTGTTTGAAGCACTGGCTTATTCTGTGCTATAATATATGTGCTTGGCGATCCAATTTTTTGGCTATTATAATGGCTTTATCACCTACTTTGTACAACATATCTACGTCGAATCTTGTCCTAAGCAATGAAGGATAAGACATTTTCTTCTGATTGGCCTGACAGTTTCATTAAGCTGGGTGGTTTGGCACCACAAGTTCTGTCTGGTTTTTCTGTAGTCATAAAATAGAACCATACCTACCTCTAGATATCTGAGTTGGAAGTCTTATTTGCTTTAGAGGTGGCGTTTTTAGATAATGATATTATATGCGTGTTTTAAATCTATTGCAGGACATTCTAGATCTTGCTAAATATTCAAGCATCCCAGTGATCAATGGTTTAACAAATTTCAACCATCCTTGTCAAATAATGGCTGATGCACTCACAATAATTGAACATGTTGGTCAACTGGAAGGAACAAAGGTTAGCTTATGTGCAACCAGAAGAGATACTTTATTTTTCCTTCCTTATTTATTCAAAGTACTGAGCATTCTTTGCTGGGATCTTGGCACTTCAGGTTGTTTATGTTGGAGATGGAAACAATATTGTTCACTCCTGGCTGTATTTGGCATCAGTTGTTCCTTTCCATTTTGTGTGTGCTTGCCCTAAAGGTTATGAGCCGGATGCAAGGACAATTAAGAGAGCACTAAAGGCTGGAGTTAGCAAAATTGAGATAACTAACGATCCAAAGGAAGCTGTTAAAGGAGCCGATTTTGTGTATTCAGATGTTTGGGCCAGCATGGGGCAAAAGGAAGAGGCTGAATATCGCCGTCAAGTGTTTCAAGGTTTCCAGGTACGCCTAATCTTTCATACATTTAACGTAGATTGGATATTTGTGAAAATGAGACTTCAAGAAGAAAGAAAGATCATTTTGCTGGATATGGGTTTTATTTGGAGACATGGCACTTGAGTTTGTTGCACGTGCTTTTGAATATTTTGGCAGCAGAAAGATCATTGGTTTAAATAATAATAAACTACAAGCAAGCATCAGTTTGAGTTTTCTAGAAGACCCATATTGTCTAGTCGTGTCCAATACGAGTATTTGATACATCTTATCTTGAATTGATCTGACCCTCGATCAGTGCATATAATTATTTGCAGGTGAATGAAGAGCTAATGGAATTAGCAGGTCCAAAAGCCTATTTTATGCATTGTTTACCAGCTGAAAGAGGCGTGGAGGTTACCAATGGGGTCATTGAAGCCCCAAACTCTATTGTCTTCCCCCAAGCTGAGAACCGAATGCACGCACAAAATGCAATCATGCTTCACGTCCTTGGGTTATAATAGTTAGTGGCTTTATTTATTATTAGTCGTTTGTTTTGCTTTTTCGTTTCATTTTGGTGTTGCACCATTGCAGAACTTTTTGTGTTGCTATGAACTTGGATGATACCCCATAATTGAGCTATTGATTTGTAAAGCTGTTCAATTTATATATTGTCATTTGAAAATTATATACAAGTAAACGTCAATTTAAGATTATGTATACTCGATCTCGACCGATAGTCGACACATGGCATTGAGATAATATATCATTTGGTAACCTTCATGTTGAGGTATGTCTGCTTTTGGGAAGTGTTTATACACGGTTTAAATTATAAGTAGTGGATAAGTAAATATGTGTCGATCCTTCAAAACATGTGAATAAAAAGTGGTTCGTGCCGACCTCGTTTTTTGTGCCATTAACGTGAACAACGGATATCAAACCCACTTGCGTCCACGCAGATTAATTTAACCATGTTTGGATAACATATTTGTCAACGGTATTTCGAGTTTGAACGTGGGAGAAACTTTATAACACGAGACAAATATGTTCAAGTGTCGACAAGATATATGAGCGGAATTATACGATAATGAACAATCAACAAAGACCAAACTAGAAGTCAAGATCGGACATCTAACTTTATCAACCAAATATTTAACTCAAGAGGAGAGAATATATGACTTACAGTAGATGCATTCGCATTGCGCCCAAATGACACTAGGGGGGAAATATTTATAGTGTTACATGTGAAATAGTGTCCATTGGATGAGAGGTCATGTGGTCTCATCACCTTAATCGAAACATTCTATCCTAAGTATCAATTTTAACCCAACTAGCCTATGGTACATTAAATGCTCTGAAAAAGGGACAACCACCCTAAAGCCTGTGTTGACAAGACTTCGACATATTACTCATTACAGGGGTCACATAAATCATTCGAACAAGATTTCATGAATTCAGGTTCAAAGGTGGGTCGTCACTCGTCGTGGTAGGGCTTCGGATTTAGCCTTGTTGAGCATCACCACTTCGACAAGAAGGGCTTCGACAACCGTTTCAGTGAAAGTGAGCTTCGATAGGTCCTATGCACTACACGTGAGATGCCATGTAGGCTCCAACAAGAGGCTTCGGTGGGTCGGTTGCACTCCTCGTGGGATGCCAAGTATAGGATCCTTGGTAGCATGATTGTCGCAAACTCCCTCATAGATCTTGCGGAGTACGTAGGTAACTTCCTTCCCTCCAACGCATCGAATAAGGGGTAAGGAAAAACCCATTTGTAGAGCACACAATCCTAGAACACAAAGTGGGCCGCTCTTCTCCTAAGCTTGTGAGCCTCCTCTTTATCATCAAGAAAGACCTAATTTTTTAGGAAGGTTATTATAGGTTGCATCCATGTAGGCGTTCCTTCTACCCACATTACCTATTTTCCCTTAACAGTTGAAGGCTTTGAGAGGTGTTAAATTGGCACAAGCGTTAGTAGTTCCGAGTCCTTACTACTAGCAAGCTTGGATAAGACATCGACGTAGGTGTTTTCCATGCACGTGGATTTGAGCTAACTCGAATCTTTCAAAAGATGGGAGTAGACTCATTACCAATTTGAGGTACGCGGCCATGCCCTTGTCCCTTGCTGTGAAGTTGCATTAGCCTAATTGACTACTAACTGGGAATCACTATTAATGAGCAACCTATTCACTTGCATCTCTTTAGCCAACTTGAGGCCGGCTTGTAACGCCTCATATTCAGCCACATTGTTGGTATCCTTAAACCCAAAATGGTTGTCGAGGCAACACCGAACGCGCACTTAAAATGGTTTAACCTCATCTTGTACCTCCGTAGAATTTGAAAGGTTTCGTCCATGTGCATTTCATGGTCATTTGCTTTGAAGCTCTTAACGAGCATGCCATCCACGTAGACCTCCATCGTTTTGCCAAAAAGGTCTACAAACATTTTGTTAACTAGTCTCTAATAGGTGGCTTCGACATTTTTCAATCCAAAGGGCATCATCCTGTAACAATAAAGGCCTCTATCAATGATGAAAGAGGTATTTTCTTCATCTACTGTGTGCATGAGAATTTGTTTATAGCCTAAGTGGGTGTCCATGAGGCTCAAAAGTTCGAGCCCAACAATAGAGTCGACAATTTGGTCTATCCTTGGAAGACGAAAACTGTCCTTAGAACAAGTTTGGTTGAGATTGGAGAAATTGATACACACCTTCCATTTACTATTTTGTTTCTTTACTAAAACTAGGTTGGAGACCCATTTTGGGTAAGTTACCTTCCTGGTGAAGCCATTGGCTATCAGCTTTTGCACTTCCTCCTTCAAGGCCTCGTACATTTCCAAATTGAGGTCCTTATCTTCTCTCTATGCGGGACAACCGTAGGATAAATTTTTAGGTAGTGGAACTGACCTTGGGGTTAATGCCTACTATGTCCTCATGCCTCCATACAAAAACATCAAGATTTACGCACAAGAAGTCCTTAAGTCTTTATTTGGCCTTCAGTGGTAGGCCTTTTCCCACTTATAGTACCTTGGTGGGGTCTTGAGGGTCCATCGAAAAACTTCCAGCCCTTCTATTGGGGCTGTTTAGGATTCAGATTCGATGATACGATGGTCCAATTCATCAAGCATGACTCCCTGTTCGAGGGCATCCGTCATCTCGAAGTCTTCTTATCTAGAATTTTTTCATCCTGAGGCATCTATCATGTCAACATCCATTAGCACCATATTGACGTCCTTGGATTCGGCCTTTCTTATCGAGTTCGGATAGTACTCCCACACTCCTTTCTAGTCACCCCTAACTATGGCAATCCCATGTTCACTAAGGAATTTCATGCACATGTGGAGAATGGAGGTGACAACCCATAAATCTTTTAGGACGAGTCTGCATAGTACCCATGATAAGCGGACCTGTTATCTATTACCAAAAATATCTGGGGTGGTTCTCCCATTTCCACCACAAGGGTTATTTTTCCCTTTTGGGATGATGCTGTCATCGGTGAAGCCGTACAAGGGGTGATGTGAGTCAATTCATGATCGACAATCATTTTATCAAAGGTGACTCCAAAGAGGATGTTAATGGAACTACCATTATTCACTAGCATCTTTTTCAGCCCATTACGAGCCACAACGGCCCTTACCACGAGGGTATCACAATGGGGAAAATGTACACCCTCAGCATCCTCCTGAGTGAAAGCAATAGGTGGTAGTTGCCTTTTTCGGGAACTGCTATCTATTATATAGCTAGCCATTAGGAGATCCTTCGCCTCTCTAGCATAATTCCTTTGGGAATTCCTTATGTTACCCTCAACGTAGGGTCCTCTAAAAATCATGTCAATTTCATAGATAAGAGTATGTTCCATATTAGCTGGAGGGGTCCCTACGTTGTCGTTGTCCTTCCTAGGTCTCTCTCTATCATGCTCTCCCCTCCGCCGTGGGGACTGCTCCTGACGGGGTCTGGCCTCTTCGTTCCTAGGTCTTTGGTCCTACCTAGGCGAGGGCAAGTTCCTAGGAGAGCGATCTTTCTTTGGTCGTTCCGAGGATTAACCTTTCTAGGGTGTTGGGCTATATCTCTGCAATCCGTCGTGTCATGACGGTAAGAATGATGGTGAATACAATATTGTGGGGTGCTCGGTCTATTTCTAGGTTCCGAACCCCGCCTTAGGCCTCTTCTTCTTTGGGGGCCCACCGTTCAAACCCAGTCTGTCGTATGTTTGGTTCGGGGCTTACATTCTCGTAAGCCAGCGTAGATACTGCATTTAATGTAGTTGTGGCAAGTGCTTGCCCAGAATTGGGAANTTACATTCTCGTAAGCCAGCGTAGATACTGCATTTAATGTAGTTGTGGCAAGTGCTTGCCCAGAATTGGGAATGGCCTCATGACTAGCCTGGTTCCATTGATGGTCTATTAGATGAAAGGTGGCTCATCTCCAACGCTATTTCTGATAGGGTAGAAGACCCCCGATGGCTCTGTTTCGGTGATCAGTCAATTCCTTGTTGATGATTTCGTGCCTCATCATTTCCAGCAGAGCATATTAGCTGGTAGAGTCTTAATTCTGTACATCCCTAAAAAAGAAGGTGTCAATGTTTAGCCTATTCCGTAGTACAAATAACGTCTCACAGTCAGTGACGTACATATCGGTAAAGCGGGCTAAAAAACTTTTCAATGTCTTCCCGGGCTGCTGCCTCATGTCCTGAAGGCGCTGAATAGAAGCATCTCATTCTTTACGCACAACAAATCATTTTAGGAATGTACTTTTAAATTCTGACCAGCTCCTAATACTCACTGGAAGTCAAATGGAAGGCCATGCATTTAAAGACGGGGGTGGCGCTTCTCAGGCTCATATATGTTTTGTAACTGTTCAAGTGCTTTGCTGGTTCACCTCTTCTGTCATACTTTGATATCATTGGCAGTACACAGTGACTCGGAACAAGAGCATTTCTCAGTTCTTGTGATAAAGACCATTTTTCGTCTTCGTCTTCGTCGTCGTCATCGAGGTCACAAGATCTTTGAGGTTCATACGAGTCCTCTTCATCAACTCAATAACTAGGTGGCGGATGAGATAGGCCTGCTTGATCCCTTACCATTTTCTCTCTCCTATGGCACTTATTTCTAGGCGAAGTAACTTGTGGGACATGTCCTTGCCTCTTCTCCGATTGCCTTATCGCAGGAGGTGGTGGTTGAGGCCTATTTCTAGGCACGGGAGGTGGCGGTGGGTCTTGTGGGATTGATTTTGCCAAACATACTAACGACCTTCGAGGCATATGTTCTGGCTTGTATTCCGAGGAAAAATTATCCTCCATGTTAGCATGGGCCTAGCGGGTCGGCCAGAAGCATAATTCAAGAAGGTATCAACTCCCACTTTCTTTTCAAGGGGGCTAACTTCTCTAGATTGTCGGGGGATGGGGCTCTCTGACTTTAGACTTCGTCTTCATACGGATAGTATCCTTGTAGTGCGAAAGGGAGAATTGGCGAACCCTCCTGGAGTTTTGTGGGTAATATTTATCATGTTAGCTTCCATGGTTGTTATCTCCCAGGTGAGTTGAGCAGCCACCCTCATTCCACCGCCCCTATGATAGTGGTAGGGTCGACATCGACCCACTTGAGCTGTTGCTTGGGGAATCTCTTCATCAGGGTTTTCTCTCACCCTCCTGGGAGGGACATTACGATCGAACTCATTTTTTCTTTAGTTGAATTCTCATATTTTTCGTAACTTCTAGGGCTTCCACTTCTTATTTTTCAAGAACAAATCCTTCTTAATGAGGCATGCCCAACTATTTTTCGGCGAACTTTTTTTTACGAGAATGTTCGTGGTTATAGTGGCGATTTTCCACAGACTATGTCAATCTGTTGACCTCGTTTTTTGTACCGTGAATGTGGACAACAGATACCGAGCCTTCTTGTGACCACATAAGCTAATTCCACCACGTTTGGACAAATTACTAGTCAACGGTATTTCGAGTTTGAACGTGGGAGAAGCTTTATAACACGAGACAAATATGTTCGAGCGCCGGCAGTATATATGGGTGGAATCACACGATAAGGAAAAATAAAAAAACCAAACTAAAAGCCAAGATCGAACATCTAACTTTATCTACCAAAGATTTAACTCAAGATGAGAGAATGTATGGCTTACAGTAGATGTATTTGCATTATGCCCAAATGACACTAGGTGAGGAAATATTTATAGTGCTACATGTGAAATGATGTCCATTGGATGAGAGGTCACGTGGCCTCATCTCTATAACTGAAGCATCTTATCTTAAGTATCAATTTTGATCCAACTAGCATGTAGCGCATTAAATGCTCTTACAAAGGGGCAGTCACCCTACAGCCTATGTCGACAAGACTTCAACATATTACTCATTTCAGGGATTAGATCAATCATTCGAACAAGATTTCATGAATTCGGGATCTTCAAAGGTAGGTTGTCACTCGTCGTGGTAGGGCTTTGGATTTAACCTCGTTGAGCATTACCACTTCAACAAGAAGGGCTCCGACAACCGCTTCAGTGAAAGTAAGCTTCAGCAGGTCCTATGCAATATACGTGGGATGCCACGTAGGTTACAACAAGAACGCTTCGGTGGGTCAATTGCACTCCTCTTGGGATGCTACGTAGGCTGCATGTGGGAGCATCAATGGCAAGGCATAACAATAAGTTAAACATAGCTAATTACTTAATACTCTCTTGGAGTTAATTCTGTTATTACATTTTGATTATTTATAAATAAATTGAAACCAAGTATCCACCCTTTACAAGGACATCTACGACCTATGTAGGGGTGGAAATAAGGTGAGCTAGACATCTGAGCTCGGTTTGGCTCGGTTCGTGTTCAAATTTTAAGATAGGCTCATGGGTTTCACCAATCGAGTCATCTTGAGTCACTAATGAGTTGACTATTTTTTTTATACATAAATAACTAAACAAACAAATTCAGAAATGAGTAATTTTTCAGAAACTAATAAAACAAGTTCAAAAATGAGGAGAAAAAAACGAACCGGCCAGTGAGTCCAAACGACTCGACTCGTTGGCAACTTTTACCATACTTCTTCTAGGCAAATCATTTTTTGGACATACATTTTGTAATTTGTACACTTCTTGATCAATGCTTGTTTATTCTAATATACTTTATTATGATATGTTCTAGAGGATGTTCCTACTGATAGTACTCGAAGAAAGGGTGGTCGGTGAGAGAGGAGGCTGTAAGCTTGTCAAAAACTTGTTGCATTTTTTATATTGCAAGTGTACGATATCGTAATAAGCAGTATAGTGACCCTTGAGTTCGGATATCGTTCCCACGAAGACTATACTTTAGGACTTAATCTAATTTTTCTAACTCTTATTTGACAAAAGCGAGTAAATAATTATGATGACATATTGAAAATATAAAATGATTGCAAACAATAGATAATTGAAAATTCAAATATATCATGAATATTAAGGCATAACAATTTTATCTATTGATCACGTACGACTCGACTCGTTGGCAACTTTTAGCATACTTCTTCTAGGCAAATCATTTTTTGGACATGCATTTTGTAATTTGTACACTTCTTGATCAATGCTTGTTTATTCTAATATACTTTATTATGATATGTTCTAGAGGATGTTCCTACTGATAGTACTCGAAGAAAGGGTGGTCGGAGAGAGAGGAGGCTGTAAGCTTGTCAAAAACTTGTTGCATTTTTTATATTGCAAGTGTACGATATCGTAACAAGCAGTATAGTGGCCCTTGAGTTTGGATATCGTTCCCACGAAGACTATACTTTAGGACTTAATCTAATTTTTCTAACTCTTATTTGACAAAAGCGAGTAAATAATTATGATGACATATTGAAAATATAAAATGATTGCAAACAATAGATAATTGAAAATTCAAATATATCATGAATATTAAGGCATAACAATTTTATCTATTGATCACGT
>CAIGRT010014388.1:0-12829 GCA_903798405.1 Fraxinus platypoda
CACTTTAATGGACAATTTCCATAAAAAATGAAGCCAAACGGACATCATATTTTCAACATTTTCTATGAAAAATTATATTAATCAAACACAATTAATTACAATTCCATATAAAACATTTTCTTTCTACCTATTTTTCACATTTGTAATCAAACGGATCCTAAGGGTATGTTAGTAAATAAACCAAACAAAACATTCTTAATAAAAAAAAAGATAGTAAAAATGGGACGAGAAAGTAAAAAAAAAAAAAGTCAGTCTATATAAATGGGATGGATGAAATATGATAAAATAAGGGAAGTTATAATAAAGGTCATCGCGTTGCAATGTAATATTAAGGGCGCGTTTGCCCTAACTTTTTAACAAGTCAAAAACTATATTTAAAACTAAGAAATCACTTTTAAGTATGTTTTGATGATTTTTTGAAAGTGCATTTAGAGAAAGCTAAAATAAGATTTTTTTTTTTTTTTATTAAAAAAACTATTCTATAAAAAGTAAAAGTAGAAGTAGAAGTAGAAGCTTTGTCAAATGATTCTTTACCCAACTTTCTCTAAAAATAATTCTAGCCCATCAAATCATTCTCAGAAATTTATATAAATTATGTTCGAAAGTAGCTTAATCTCAAAAAACATTTGATTCTTCAAAAACCCTACCAAATAGGTCAAAAGAAATTTTTCTACAAGATGTATGAACACAAATAGAAACCTTGACAGACGAGCTACATATCGAACGTGCAAGACAAAACTAACTTTAAACAAGTCAAGATTCAATTAATCATGCTCAACGAAATTGGAACCACAAAATATCAATCCCTTTTCATTTCCAAAGCAACTTAATGAAAGCACTGGTCTCTGAACATCGATAGTGTTTCCATGCCCATACATCACCACTACTTAAATAAAAACACAAAATTTGCTGCTTCTTCATCATATGATCCTATATATACATGTAGATATAAAGAGAGAGAAACAGAGAGATATAGTGAGAGAAATGTAAAGTTTCAAGAAATACTCCGTTTTCCAGGTTGATCAGCAACCTTGAGAGTCTTTTCAATGAGCTTTCGAGCTTTTTTGCTGCGGATTTCAACCTTAACGCTGGCACTCTTGTCCATTTTTACATAAGGCTTCTTCGATTTCTTGAAGGATCTTACCTTAGACTTTATAGACTGCACCAAATTCTCCAACTGAATAGCCATGTTTCACCTCACAACAAACAAAAACTGGGTTCTTGAATCTGAGGAGAATATCTGTGTAAAGTGATTGTTTTTCTTGGTTATCAACTTTCAAGTATATGTGTGGGTTTTCAAAATCAATCAAGGGGGTAGGGTAGGTGAGTGGTGTGGGGCTGCTGAAATCTGATGTGTGCTGTTGTTGAAATTAATGATTTGATGATTTCAAGGAAGAGAGAATTCACACAATTAATGGGCAGTTTCGTATTTTTTGAAGAATTTTCCAATGTATCCTGGGTGCTATTTTTTTTTTTACACGTCTGTGACTTTTTGAATAAAATTTATTCATAAGTATTATTCACTATTTATTTTCAGTATTATTTCAATATAATTTTACATGAACTGTAATTTTGAATAAAAAAGTACTCATTTTGTTTTCTATTAAAAATTGTGAATAATAAATAATAATTTCCGTCAATGACTTCTTTTAAAGTTTAAATATTCAAATTAGTGACGTGCATTTGAAGATAAGTCAGTTTTATATAGAGAGTCAAATAAAAACTAATATATTTTATATTATTTTTCTTGAGTAGAATGATATATTTCTTTTTTTAATTATTTCTCCAAAAGAGGCTCAAACTCAAATCAATGACCTAGTAAAGTTTTACTTTTATCACCCCTTGAACTAGACATTGACCTCATTTAGAAAGATATTATTTGTTGGATAAATGAAAGAGAAAACTAAGCCTAATTAATTAATTGCTTGGACAAATACTTAAGGGCATATGAAGAAACTTAATTGAAATATATCGCAATTTTATTAGACAATGAATCAGATGATACGAATGATAAACCTACTAATGATGAATAGCCTTATCCATTCGGAAGAGGATATAATGATTTATTATTTGCCTATAATATTTTTCTATTTTTATGTGAACAAAATTACACGTAAACACTACGAAGTGTGAAGGGTGTAACTAGTATCGACAATTTTGTTTAAGACGATAAGATTTGAAGTTACTTACTAGTTAGTAACGTTAACAATATTACAAATAATAAAGTCAAACTCAAGACTTTGAAATCACAAACGAAATACAATTTTAATTTGAGTAATGCTACAAGTACATAACCATATACATAATGGTTTACATAATTACACATGGTATGTGATCCAACCTTTAATTCAAATTTCACACTTGCACATCAATAAGTGGATGACTGCCACATCAGCATTATGTGAACCATTATGTGAAGCATTATGTACATCTATCATTTTCCTTTCAGATTATGCAGCCTATATATGACCAGCTACGATTATGTACACCTAGCATTATTCTTAAATTTAAGTTTCACTAGCATAGCATTTTTGTAAATAAATTGATAATGACAGTCAAATTTGACAGCCACAAATATTCAACTTAAGCTCATCTCAACAGTGTCACGTATGTGCAGTGCCGGTCAACAATAAAACATGTAACAAACACATTATACCTTCCTACTGAAAATATAATATATATGAATTTTTTTATAAATAACTAATTAATGTATCAATAATGCTAAATGTACATTCTTTGATTACATCACTTTTGTTTTCAAAAAATTATGAGCAGACAAATTGTTTTTTTATTTATTGTTTAAACTGTTCAATGATGTGTTGCCACATGATACGATGTAAACAGTGATGAAAAAGACGGCATGATTGTTATTACATATGCACTTTCCGGAATTTTATAAATTCTTTTTTGAAGTTTATTTTGCACAACATTTTTTCCTAAATTGTTTTTCAAGTTATTTTTGTAGGTGGGTACCGAAGAGGATTGACTTCAAGGTGAGGATGAATGGAATAGTACGTTGAATAAATACATGGCTAAGATAATAGGGCGTTACAAAGAAATATATTATTTAAAGGAAAATGCTATGTGTACATAAGTGTACCCATAGGGATGTCTGTTGCCGACAGGTATCTTTGGGATTTCAAAAACGATAGTAAGCCCTTGTTTGGTTATGATTAAAATTAATTTTTTAATAAATTTTAATAAAAGTTAATGGAATATGTGGTTAAAAATTATGGATCTCATAAAATACGTGATTGAAATAAATGTTGATTTTAATTTTAGTCCTCCCAAACATAGACTAAGTATTTAAGGAGAGATCAATTATATCACAGAGATATATATTTGTAATTAGGGTATGAAAATGTCATTTTCTATTTTTAGCTAGTTCTGAAAAAGGAGACCAAATGGATAATAATCACCTTATCATTATTTCTTAGTATGAACCGAATCTGAAACAACTTGACAATGTCAAATGTTAGTATCCCATTCGCACACTTGACCACGACATCATAGCAAAGTTTGAAAAGTATATATAAATTAACTTATAAGTAAAAGAATAAATTTTGAAAAGTATAACTAATATAGCCGGAAGTGGAAAAAAAAATGTATTTTTCTTTTACATAAAAATAAGTTATTCTAATATGTTTGAGGATCACAAGTTACTTAAAAGTAAATTTACTTGTTTAAGTTTAGGCAAAGGCGAACATAGTTTGTTTAGTAAAATGGATTACATGATATCGGGGCATTGACGAATAATTTTAATTTTTTATATTTTATGTTCAATATTGTATATGAAATTCATGTGGGACCAATTTATTCAATAAGAATTGTACAAATGGACAAGAAAAATAGTGTTAAACGGTTAGCATGCTATCTTAAATGGTTGGAGAAATGAGGTGTAAAAGTAAACACAAAATTCAAACGATTTTGAGTTGGAATTTCATTCTAACTAAGGATGTGGTTCCCGAGATTCCAGCTACACGAAAATCAGGAACAGAGAGCTTTCCCCCCTTTCCGTGAATCAACAAGAAATAATCATTTCACACTAAGTCCAAAAATTACTACAAAATTGTCAAATTACATGCTAGTTATGATTAGATAAAAGCTTAAGATTACTTTCACCTCTATCTTAAATTAATTGACAATTTCAAATGCATACAAAGCTTTTAGATTAATCTTAGATTGATAGGTAGGGATATTTTTCTCTAATCAGAATCTTAATCCCTATTTGAGCCACATTATTTTCCATTCTCATTCTTCTACTCATTTTCAACCACACATTCTTCAATAAAATAATATTTTCCATCACATTAATAACTTTTCCTTTTTTTCTACCACATATTCTCCATCACATCAACCAAAAAAATGCATTATCTCCACAAAAATGCCTACCAATCAGAATCTTAACATCCATCTTGTTGAAAGTGATATGATTGTTTTAAATCTTCTAATAGATCTAGCAATGAACACAAGAGAGTCATCGAAAAGATTTGTGTATTTAATCCTAAATTTGAGGGAAAAAAAACTAAATTTGTTAGTACTTTAGGTTATCTTTCATATTGAAATAAACATATACATTTCTATTACCATAAATCTTTTAAAGACCAATTTAAGCATTGATTCTTAAAAAAAAAAAAAAAAATAGAAGGAGGTCAAAACTTGGAAGGGTCGAACTAGGTTCTTTTTGTTCTCCAAAGGTGAACCAATTTTACTAATTTTGGTTAACCTAGTTTTCAAGTGAATTGGCATGTTTCAAAATACGATCACAAATTTTATATTTTCGATTATGTACATATAGTTTGATCAGATTTTGAACATATTTTCAATTGAATCGACCATTTCAGTACGATTCAAATAACATTAATTATCACCAAAAGCAAAATAGGAGTAAGGTAAGCACGTGGAAACATTCCATCATGGTTTTCAATTTTCACCATATACAATAAAAATGATAAATTGGTAAGATTAAGCCCTTGTTTGAGCTCCATCACTTGAAAAAAAAAATTAATTTGAAAATAGTGTTTTTCGAAGAATGTATAGTTAAAAAGTAAGAAGAATTTTTGAGTTTATCTGTAATATTATTTTATTGAGAGAATATGTAATTAATAAAAATAGAGAGAAAAATAAATGAAAATTTAATGGGGTCAGACATGGGCCAAATTAAAACTTAAAAGATTAACAGGAGATCTAAAGTCAATTATTATTAATACATAGATGGAGGACAGAAATTTTAAAAAATTGCAGATTTGACTACGGAATTATTTTCTAGTTCTTTAAATGATTCAAAATGTGACATGAAAGACAGGTCAGCCTTCCCCAGTAAAGCCTACTCAACCTTCTACTGCTCTTTGTCAATCTTTCAAATTCAATGAGAGGTAATGACCTCTTGGCAATTATTGAAGGACAAACATGAAAAATTATATAAAACAAGAAAACGAATTGGTCTAAGGAAATATAGAAAGGCGTGCAAATTGACTCTTGATGAAGATATAGAATGGAAATTTTGTTTCATATGTGAAATCTGACTTCGTTTAGATATAAAAAATAATAATTAAAATATAAAAACTAAGCTGTTAGTACTGATTCTTTTAACAAGTTTGTTCTCTTAGGATAGTAATCCAAGATTCGATAACTTGAACTATTGCACATGGAAGATCGAACTGACCCTGTCAACTTTGATCAAGTATAAGAATGGTTGTACTCATATACATAATGATTTACACAAACATAACGTGGTGAGATATGATTGGATACAATTTCTTCAACCAAAAAAAAAAAAAAAAACCCTCTCTTTTTAACATTACTAGTGTTCGCACGTGCGATGCACGTGCTGTAAAATTAATTGAGTATTTAATAGCGTGGAGTGATCTTAAGGTATTTTTTCACTATAATTGTATGAATTGATTCTTTTGTCAGTTAATCTCTCTTACAATGGAATCTTATAATGTATGTATGTTATGATATTAGAAAAATGATTGCAAATTGATGCAACTCATTCTCCGAAAAAGGAACTCAAGACTACTTGTGTATATTAATACTATCTACCTCTTAATCATCGCGAGATGATATGCTTATTTACCAGAAACTATATTTTAAAGAGTTGAATTCTTCTTTCAACAACAGTAAAAGCATGGAAGAGATCTTTCATAGAAGTCACAAAATTAAATAGAATTTTTCTTACTATAAATTTGTCCGTTTACAGAAGGCTATAAGGCCAAAAGTAGAGCATGTAGTTGAATTTTGATTTATATTACCAAAGGATGAAGAGGATAATCACATGGGTTACCATAAGTTTGTTGTAAAAAATATTATCTAATTCAACCAAGACACAGCAAAAAATGCATAGGTTGTTTATTCATCAATACCCGTGTTGAAATCAGTACATTTAGTGTGATATGGTGACAATTTTGACTATAACAACTACCGTACTTAAACGCTGAAAGTTACCTTGAGATTATTCTCTGACAAAATAGTAGTGTCACTTGGAGGGTAGTTATTGGCATTGTTGCATATATTAACAATTCTCTTTCAATATCAGAAGAAAGCAAGTAGTTAAAAAAGGCAAGTCCAATAAAAAAATAACATAAAAATAAATAATTGAACTTCAAATATTATCTGAATCCTATCTGATCTTTGTTAGCAAAAAGTTTCACAGTTTTAAGACCTGGAAAATAACCAGCACTTGGATTTGAATACATCAATCCCAGATTGATACACTGGTTCCATCTGTGTTGCTTCTGTCATCTTCATGCTAACCAAGAAATTCTAAAGCTTTACTACCAGAATCCACTGTAGTAAATACTATGAAACAATGCACAAAACCCACAAAAATAAAAGCACAAAGAAAACGCCTTTCAAACTTATAGGGATCTTCTATCATATAAAACTCTTTCATCTATCCATTTCTAAGTCTATGCATTTCATCCTCTTTAATTTTTCCTTATAAATTAAATTCTTCTAGTATAAATAATATACCTATCTATAGTGGACTTCATTGAATACCCAATATCCTCACTATGTCTTTCTATAAATAATTTGTCAAAATATTTCCTTGATCTTCTCTAAGATCTCATTGCTAAGGAATAAAACTCTTTAGATTTCATCTTTAATAAACTTAAATACTGTGTGTGTGCTAGTTTTCATCTTTGTAGTGAAGGTCATCTCCAGGTGACTAATACCTTACTTACATAAGCATTCAAAGGTGGTGTGCAAAAATATTTTATCATGAATGACAATACTTACATATTGGTATGTATTAAACCATATAAAAATTAAATTTATTTCTATGCAAAATTCCATTGGAATCAAGTCAGTAACTTCAATATAATATATGTTGGGACAGTATAAGAGGTTAATTTAAACTGAACACCAAATTGTGATATTATAACAAAATGGACACGCATTAGCATTTACCTCATCAATAGTTTGGCTTTTACGGCTTCGATGCAGGAACATGTTTGACTTGATAAGCTTCCAAGAAGACTGTTGAGGAGCTGCAAAAATATAAAGATAACTAAAAGTTCTAGCATTGGAAGAAGTACATCACCTTTTAACGAATTTAAAATACAAGGATGGAGCAACGTTATTGTTGCGACATCATTGTGAAGATCAAATACCTGTTGACTGATTTGGATTCAAGAAGACGCCAGGTGAATCATCTTCACAAGAACCATCAGATATTTCCAGCTCTTCGTTGATCTCCATGTTTGATTTCTCGTGCGGAATTAAGCAGTAAGAAAAGTTTTTATCCTCGTTATCCTTGCAAGGCCTTCAGTACGACTAAAATATAAGAACAAAAAGACCCTTCCAACTGCAGAGCACAAGAAAAAATCTCGCATCTTAGAAATAATAATTGTAGCCAGTACACCCCACCAAGGCTCAACATTCAAGACTTCTCTTCACAATTAATACAGAAGTACTGCAGTACTTTCATGGTCTGAACTCAATAGAGATATACTGCTTTCATCATTTCACTTAAAACCGAATGTTTAAGTTTGTGCTCAAGTCTTCCCTCATAATTAACCATCAAATAAGGGAAATATGCAACTTGGTGTTACCTAAAAGACCTTGCAGTTGAGAAAATCCATGGGCACAGCCAAAAGTTCCGAGATGGGATATGAAATAATAATTTAAGTATCAATGCTAGATGAGTATATGATTTTAAAAGTTCTGTTGTATGAATCGTTCCAACAATAATTTGCTTGCATATTCCATCATTCCTTCTTGAAAAATTTAATGTTTGGCATCCACAGCGAACATTAGCCTTCAACAACAGACACAAAGAAAAATGTTTGTCATTATACCCACAAAATAGTGTCTTCCAATGGAGGGTCCATCATGCAATTAACACCCAAATTTCTGCAGGAAATTACTATATGAGCACTTCAATTGATGATGAGAATTCTAGTATTCCAGAAGGAATTCATATAGACCAAAAATTTGTGACTAAATTGCAGTTGTCGTAATATGGGAGACAAGTAAATTTCATATGCATATGCTGGTATTTACCAATGAAATGCCAATGATAAATATTTGGAAGGACAAAGATATTCACATTGCACTCAGGTCTACTCTGAATTGGACGCTCTCAAGCTGCTTACAGAGGGAGGCCTGCTTTAATTTCTCTCGACGAGCAACAATATATCCTTGTTTGCACACTTTGAGTAGAGACACGTGTCCCCTTGCTTGATTTACTTCTTCATGAATTTCCCTGAGAAAGGAAACAATGAAGGGATATATTTTGTTTCACAAAAAGAATTCAAAACATAGGCTAAAAAGGCATTATTTGCAAACGCTTTTTGTTTCTACTCATGGGTACTGATAACCTCATCCAAAATGCAACATTCAAGGATGGCAGTTTTGCAAACAGGCACAAAATCATGCACAAAATCATGAATATATCGATTCGCTATCATGCTAGCATATAGAACCATTGTACAATTTCAATTCAAGCATTTCACAAGGTCCATTTTGAAACCTTATTGAACAACTAACACTAACTTCCTAATGTGCTGATAAACTACTCGCTTATTGATACTTAACTATTGAGCAAAAAACCATTGTACAATTTCAATTCAAGCATTTCACAAGGTCCATTTTGAAACCTTATTGAACAAGTAACACTAACTTCCTAATATATTGATAAATTACTCGCTTATTGATACTTAACTATTGTGCAAAAACTTAAAACAAGCATGAAGAAATAAACATAATTAAAGAGACCCAAGTCCTCCTTTATCTCTATGTGAAGATTTCTCTATGCAACAACAAGATACCTAGCAAGGTCAGCATTCACAGTCTGCAAACTACAGAAAGCAATGAGAAAACATATTGTTATCCATAATAGTAATAAGACTAAAAAAAATAATTATAGGATAAAAATTAAAACCAAAATTCAAGTATTATGTTTCTGCTTATCCAAGTCAGCAGCTTCCAAAATCTTCATCATTGTTGCCTGCAATTTTGAAGCCAGGAGAAATTGCGAAATAAGTATTGATTGTGGAATTGGTCTTACAAGGGCATAGGAAAAAGGTATCGTAACAACATTTAAGGAAGTAAATCAATTCAATGGAAGAATCAAGCCAGTCTGACTTGATAGCATGGTTTTGAAAGATTTGTTTCTCTACGAAAACATTCTTTCAACTCTTATTATGGAGTAAATATAGTGGCCAATAAAGCGGCCAACATTATGATTATGTAATGAATGTGCAATAAAAACTCCATAGTATGTTATATAGGACAATGGGCATAAACTTCATTAATAACATAAACATGTTAGCCAATATTAACTACTGTTCTAAATCCATTAGTCTCATCATCAAATCTTCAAACACAAAATATTGCCGAGATCCAACCTGTAAGAATAAAAAACAAGATACAAATGAACTTTATAACTCAATATGAACATCTCAAAATTATGTTTTAAGCTTAAAAACTTTGGTAATAACTTCATCATTATATCAACAACTCAACAATAGTACAACCCCCTTCTGCACGAACAAAAACCAATGTCCAACAAAAATTTAGCACCAAAATTCAAAAGAGACTAAAGAAAAAACGCATTCAAAAATAGTATAAATACAATAGTTTAAGGCAAAATTACATTTGTTTATTGTACATGGAGTTTCATATCTTGATATATGAATTAAATCTAGTTCATGCCATATACTCAGCCACGGTGTTAATTTACATACATAACACCATTGGATATTTTGTAGCGTAATTGAAAGAGTACTAAATTAATATGTAAAATCAGTATGAATACTCACTTGCAAAAAAATCAGCTTGTCCCTTAAGATGATGGTAGATCGTGATTTCTAAGTAACTTCTAATTGATGCTATTTCAACAGCCAAAAAACCAAGGCAATTTAGCAAAATAGAAGAAAGCAATACTGTGGAAAGAAAGATGGAAAAGTTCAATAAGCATGTCTTTTTTCTCAGTTTTGCACTATTGGGCCGGCTGTGCTTAGATAAAGGACTTCGCAACGAATAGCACCTCGGGAAAAAATTTTGATTCAAAATACTTACCCATCTGAATACCTATACAACATGCTCGCAGGGCATTTTCCATGCTTTCATAACTGCAAAAAAATGAAACCTCAGTTTAAAACAACGAAAAACACATCTACATACACATTAACGGCATGATACTAAACCAATTTCAAATTAACAAAAACTACTGCAGGAAGCCATCTAATTTCCCCACCTTCCTCGTGAATTTCTAAGCAGCATCTCTTCGGGTTCTCGAGGTTGACCAGCAAGTTGGGTTCCTCGAGCCCCTTCTCCACCACCTTCGACCTGTAGATTCCACCTCCATCCCATCTCTAAACCACCGCAAGGTCAAAGGAAAATTGAGGAACATTTTTAAGAGAAGGAAAGCAGAGAACGTATGTGAACTGTGAAGAGAGAGGGAGCAAAATGCACTTTATAGTACTATGAAATGGTCATCAGTCTAGTTCTTATCTAAGTACAAAACCACTAAACATTTAACTCAAACCAATAAAGAAAAGCAGGTAAAAATTATCCTGTACTAATCAAAAGTCCCACAAGTTTAATAAAAAGCTTTTTATCAATGATCTTCAAAATTCCACACGCTACAAATCAGAATGCATCAACAAATCAGCTGTAGCAGCTGGGTTTTCAAGTACCTTTTCTTTATTCTTTATTTTCATATACAACAAAAGTAACAATCAGTAAAAACTAAACCAAACAATGAAAAACTTACAGCATGGCGTTCAATTTTAACCCTAAATCAATAACTCCAGAACGAGAGCCAGATGACACGACATTTCGGGAAATAATTTCGAAGAATCAAAGAGGAATCAACAGAGTATAGGAAAATAGGGTTCTAAATGCGACAATCGAAGATTCGAAATGAATGATTCACGGTAATTCTTGGGGAAGTGAATAAGAGTAATCTACTTAAACAAGAATCACTACAGAACATGCTCAATCCAAAAAAAAAATTGACGAAACAAATTTACCAGAAAGGAGGAGTCCTCAGTGACACGGGAGCAATGGCTGCGCAACTTCAACGACTCACGGATGTTCCTCCATAAACGCGGTCCAGGGAGAGCAAAAGCTGCAAATAACCAAAATCTTTTAAAACCCATACTGAAATCAAACGAAATAGCTGGACGTCTGTAAATAAGTACAAGATCTGGGAAGCAAATGGTCCACTTACACGGAACCACGATCTGGAATCGAAAACCCTAATGGAGGCGGAACTGAACGAAGAAACCACCTTTACACGGCACGGGGTTCATCTAGCGTGTTCTTCTAGCTGTAAATCTATAAATAAGTACAGTTTTCGGTGCCAGTGGCTTTGCGGTGGGGGCGGTTTCCAATGGATAATGGCTGGAGAAGCTAAAGGGAAGCTCATCCACGGGAAATTGGGGGATTGAAAACGGGCAAAATGAAAAGAAATGGAGCAATCGATTTTGTTTTGTAGGGATTCATGCCAAAACGACGTCGTTTCATCGGACGAAAGTGTGAACAGTATTTTCAAAAGTGGCTCTTTTATTGTATAGGGATGTAAATCATTATGCAACTACGTCATGTACCAGCCGCATTATTCTAAAATAAATGCACTTCTCTTTGTACCTGTTAAAATTACAAGTATCAGGTGTAAATTATATTGGCCAAAGTGAGAAAAACATGGTAGAGAAATTTGGCATGTGCTCATTGAATTGAAATATTCGGGTAGACTAGTCTAACTTTGAACGAGGAAATGTCGATCAATTCTTGAACCCAAAGACATTATTACACTGAAGAACAAAATTCCAAAACTCTTGATTCAAAATTCTTTAAACTCATCTCCTCATGATTGATTTTTATATTAATATATCAAGGAACCAAGTGTAGTGCGGAAAGAATCAAAAAATGAGCAATTCTACCGGTCTAAAGCTCCAACTAATATCTAGATTCCAAGATTGATCGGTTACTCCTCTCAACAAAATTGACATTTCAAGATGAAACTTCAAAGTTTAATAGAATAGCCATTGAAACTGAAAACTGTTCCTGCCCATCTCAATCTTTGACACCTTTACCCAGGACCAAAGCCCCGACTTCGAAGAAAGTGTGTAATCCCAAATTTCTATGAGGAAAGTAAAGNCAAAATTGACATTTCAAGATGAAACTTCAAAGTTTAATAGAATAGCCATTGAAACTGAAAACTGTTCCTGCCCATCTCAATCTTTGACACCTTTACCCAGGACCAAAGCCCCGACTTCGAAGAAAGTGTGTAATCCCAAATTTCTATGAGGAAAGTAAAGAATGTATAAGGAAACAACTCTAAGAAAGAACTCTTCATTTTTTATTCTAACAAGGC
>CAIGRT010014391.1:0-13219 GCA_903798405.1 Fraxinus platypoda
CTGGTGATTTTATTTTGCTTAAAATAGCAACTAATGATAACCCTACAGATGTTGGAACCAAAGTACTTGCGGTCGGTAAGTTCAACAAATGTTTATCAATATTGAGTATTGATAATGGTTAGTTGTTGTGCATGTACTGAGTTGGAGTGGGCGATGATGATAAAAATAAGACCACACTATGTGATAGCACTTGTAACAGGGGAATTTGGTGGTGGATCACATGTGATCCAAGGTGAAGATTTGTGAGGTGGATCACATATATCCACACGGCACATTATTACTTGTTTTGAGCACTTTGGATGAATTGTGCTAGTTGTGGTGTATTATGGACCATAGATTAAATCCAATGGTTGGATTTAATTTTGTGGTCAATTACACTTTCTAGACAAGTCCTTTTCATAGTACAATATTTGAATTTGAATTTTGAATTCAAATGAATATTTGGCTCTAAAATATACAAGACTTCTTCATCTTTGGTTTTGGACTTGGCATCACAAAAAGAGAGTAAGCATAGAGAGGTAACCAAGTGGGAGAACTTTATATCTCCGGCAAAATTCTTGGTGGCTTCCGGCGGAGTTATTCTCGGTATATCCATTGCCATTCCCGTGGACGACGGTGCATGATCCGGTGTGGCAAAAATCTGAGCTCAACGTCTTTAGACACTCCATTGATAGTGTTGGAACAAGCTTGAGTGATATTGGTTCGGTTTTACACTTTAAGAGTTTATGTTTTTCCGCATTGTAGTTGTAATAATCTTTTGTTATCTACATTATAAACTCTACGTACTCTATCATCAAAGTTTAATAATCAAGTGCAACAACTAAATCAGGAGCATTATCTAAAAGAACCGATATATTCTCATTTCTAAATAAAACTAAGCAAATCTTAAACTTGTTAAAGTCCAAATTATAATACAAATACTCTCTTGAGTATCAAACAACTCCATAATCTCATTCTTCATCACATAAAATAACTTCGTCTTGACATGAATGTGCATTGAATCCAAAATATCATTTAGGTCTTGATTTATTAAAGAACCTGAAGCATCCGCATTTGAATAAAAATAATGAATTGTCCGTTCTAATGTCTTGTCAGTTTTAAAAAGTTAAAATTTCGAAATGAGTAAAATCTCTAATTTAATTTCGAAAGTCAATTAGCCAATCGGGAGCTTTCTGTTCCTTCGTAATCTTAAACTTTGCTAGAACTCAGGAGTCATAGTTTGATAATTTTTGGAAGCTCCGTGTGGCCCGCAAAACATGTTTTGCGTTTGAAGAACCTACCAATGCCTTGACCTTGCCGAAATTTTGACCTCAATTTACACCACGACTGGCCTCCAAAAGAATTAGGGTTCTAGAAAGTGGATATAAAAAATAAAAAGACAAAATGAGGTTTTAGTTTTATATTGCTTGCAAGTGTCAACACCTTTGAAGACATGTGACACTCGAAGTTTTAAATTCAATAATATTTTAAATTTTGAATAGCGATTTTCGAATATGTGCTCTAGGTGTATACACTTGTTTTCCAGTATGTTATAACTTGAATTCCGTGCTCCATACATCGACACCCATAGCTCAGTGTCAATACCTTTATTATTTAGCTTATTTTTATTTTTTTAATTTTTCGTTGTTTTATAACTTGAACTCCTTTCACCAGATCATCATGTCGGTCTAATAAAAATGACTCTCTTGATCACTTAACCAAATTAGTGAGGCATCAACCTCAACATATTCACCAAATGAAAAATAATTTCTCGAATGGAGAAAATTCATAGTTGAAGGAAGAGAAAGATAATGTATGGGTTGTTTTCAATGACAGAACCCGAACAATTTTGAAGAAGCCAACTAGCTAAGGACACAATCGAGGCTGAAATTTTTTTAAGGACAATGGAATACATGTTCACCTACGGCCATGTACCAGAGCAAGTGAAAGTAATCTAAGCCTCATTCATGCTATGAGGTAGTGTTGGACATTGGTGGAATACCCATGTTAATATGAGCAAAACCAAGGTTATCTCATGGGAGAAATTATGTGAATTAATTGTTAGAAAATAAATATTTCTCATCGTTGGCAAATGTAAAGAATGAAACTTAAGTACCATCTCATCAGCACATCATCAATGCCTCGTTTGGCTTGCATAACTTCTTTTTCCTTGCTGTCATTTTCTGTTGTACCAGTTTCAGTGGAGCTGCCATCTTGTTGTAAAATAGATTCCAACATTCCCCTTAATTCATGGATCAAGCTACAGCTGTATAATTCTAGAACATTCATTGTAATCTATATATAGCATGTAACCAAATCAATACAAGGTGTGCAAGCAATTACAATTCAGCTGTATCTACTTTTCCAACTTGGTATCAGAGCAGGCTACCATGGCCAACGCCAGCAGCACACCCCAGAATGTTGAAACCAACCCAATTCCAATTTTCAGCTCAAGCAGCACCGTTGCTCTACTGCAGGGAAGCAACCATCTCTCACCCTTCGGTGTAAATCTAACGCAGACAACCTCCGTTAAGCTTGACAAAAACAACTATCTGTTGTGGCAAAACATGATTCTCCCTATCATCCGGGGACACAAACTTGAAGGCTACATCCTGGGGACAAAGATGTGTCCACCGGAATTCACAGCAAGTCAAGTCACTGGTGATGAAGGAACCATCATTTAGATGACAAAAAATCCTGAGTATGAGCAATGGATGTCAACCGATCAATTGCTAATAGGGTGTCTCTATTCTGCCATGACTCCTGACATAGCTATGAGAGCCATGGGAGCCAAAAACTCCAAAGAACTTTGGACTGCTGTGAAGGAAAGTTATGGAGTCCAAAACAAATCCAGAATTACCTTCCTAACTGGTGAACTTCAAAAGTCAAGGAAATGAACCTTAAGTATTGATTAATACTTGAACAAAGTCAAGTTGCTTGTAGACAATCTGGAGATTGCTGGGGAAGCTGTTCCTCACTCTGATCTTGTTACTCAAGTCTTAGCAGGTTTGGATGAATTGTACATACCAATCGTTGTCCAAATTAACAGTAGAGATCATATCACCTGGGGAGAACTGCAATCAACTCTTATGACCTTCGAAAGTAGGCTAGAACACCTCAACTCAGTTAGGAATGAAATGGACATAAGGCCAACATCTGTAACTACAGATATGATGAAAGATACTCAGGTTCTTCACTCAGTCAAAGGACCTTCTATAGCCCCTCACCAAGAGCACTTGTTGCATCACCAAACACCGTAAGTGATCTCGCTTGGTTTGTTGATACGGGTGCCAGTAATCACATAACAGCAGATAAGGAAAATCTCACCTCAGCAAATGAATACACTGGTAAAGAAAAAATCATGGTTGGAAATGGTAATAGACTTCACATCTCACATTTTTGTATCACTCACATTCCTACCTTGAATGACAAAATGCTTGTGTTAAATAAACTTCTACTTGTGCCTGAAATCAAGAAAAATCTTGTTAGTGTTTCACAATTGACTGCTGATAATCAAGTATACATGGAATTTCATTCTAACCATTGTCTTGTTAAGGAAAAGGTGACGAGGGAAACAATGCTGCAAGGGAAGCTTAAAGAAGGGCTGTATCAACTGGATCTCCCTCACCAGAACTCTAAATTCCACTCTCTGAAGCCAACTCTTTCTAACAAACACTGCTGCAATGCTTCCTCTCTTAGTTCCAATCAAGAGTCTAGTCCTAGACAAGAGTCTTTAAATTTCCAAGTTGATGTATGGCACAAGAGGCTTGGACATCCATCTAACCAAGTGATGTTTCAAGTGCTCAAAACCTGTAATCAAAGGGTAAAGAAAAATGAAGTCAAAATTTTCTGTGATGTCTGTCAATTTGGGAAATCTCATCTATTGCCATTTCATTTGTCCAGTTCACACGCCAAAACTCATATTGAACTCGTACATACTGATGTATGGGGGCAAGCACCAATCCAATCCACTTCTGGCTTTAAATACTACTTGACCTTCTTAGATGACTTTAGTAGATTCACCTGGATATATCAGTTAAGACAGAAATCTGAGGTATTGAATGTGTTTATTCAATTCAAAAAATTGGTTGAGAACAAATTCTCCAACAAGATCATAACCTTGCAATCTGACTGGGGGGTGAATATAGACCTTTTACAAAATTTCTGGCACAAAATGGAAGAATTGAGAGGAAACACAGACACGTGACTGAGACAGGTCTAACCTTCCTAACTCAAGCCAAACTACCCCTAAAATAAGAATTGAGAGGAAACACAGACACATAACTGAGATAGGTCTAACCCTCCTAGCTCAAGCCAAACTACCCCAAAAATACTGGTGGGAAGCATTCCAAATTGCCACTTACCTCATTAACAGAATGCCAACACCAACACTCAAAATGTAGTCTCTTTTCCAAACATTCCATGAGAGCCAACCTGACTACAAACATCTAAAAGTCTTTGGGTGTGCTTGCTACCCTTGCTTAAGACCCTATCAACAACACAAGTTCATCTTTCATTCAACCAAGTGTGTGTTCCTTGGTTACAGTAACTCACATAAAGGCTACAAATGCCTTAGCTCGACACGAAGAATCTATATTTCAAGACATGTGGTGTTCAATGAACTTGAATTTCCATTTGAGTCCTTATTCTCCTCACAAATTCAATCCAACTCTGCTGAACCTGAAATAGTAGTGTCTTATTTTCAATCTTTCATCTAACAAACCAACTCAAACTCAACTCCAAGTCCCGCTGATACAGCTTATCCTGAAGCAGCCAATGCTCAGCATAACATATCTCCTGGCTCAAGTGATACTCAGCATGAAGTTTTCAACAATGGTAAGGATGAAAGTAGTAATGAAAGTGCTACCAGAAACTTGAATGATCTAGAAACTGAAGCTGAACTATCTCAAAATATAGAATCAGAACATCAATCAGTTAGCAGCGATCAACAAAGAGTGAACAACCTAACCAGACATCCCATGATCACAAGGGCAAAGGCTGTAATTTTTAAACCAAAAATATACCTTGGTGAATCAATAGAAAACAGTCCAGAGCCCTCAGAACCAAAAAATGGTAATGAAGCCCTCTTGAACAAGGATTGGAGAAAAGCTATGGAGGAAGAGTTCAATGCCTTGATGAAAGCAAAAATCTGGAAACTTGTGCCACCATCACGAGCATACAATATTGTTGGAAACAAGTAGGTCTTCAGAGTTAAAAGAAACGCAGATGGATCAGTTCAAAGGCTTAAAGCAAGGCTGGTTGCAAAGGGCTTCCATCAGACTCCAAGAATTGATTTCTGTGAAACTTTCAGCCCAGTCATTAAAGCCTCATACTTACTCTTGCAGTTTCAAAGGGGTGGACAATTAGGCAAATTGACATCAACAATGCCTTTTTGAATGGCGAACTTGAAGAAGTTGTTTACATGAATTAACCGGAAGGATTCATAGACAAAACCAAACCAGATCATGTTTGCAAACTGGAAAATACACTCTATGGATTAAAACAAGCACCTAGAGCTTGGCATGAGAAGCTAAAAACAACACCGATGAGTTGGAAATTCAGACAATCGGCAGCTGACACCTATCTGTTAGATTATCTTTGCATTAATATATGTAGATGACATCGTCGTAACAGGCAATGACACAAAATTGGTGCAAGAGTTCATAAAGGAATTGGATAAAATATTCGTACTGAAGGATATGGGGTAACTTCACCATTTTCTAGGAATTGAAGTGCTTTGGCATGACTCAGGAATTCACCTCACTCAGACAAGATACATTACTGAACTGCTCAAGAAATTCGAACTGCAGAACATCAAGCCATGTATTACTTCCATTGCTGCTAGAAAAACCTTATCAAAGGCTGATGGAAAAGCATTCCAAGACCCTTCAGCTTACAGAAGTGCAGTAGGGGGACTGCAATACCTCTAACACAAATGGCCAAACATCATTTTTGCTGTCAATAAACTTAGCCAGTTTCTTCAGTCACCAACCTTTGTGCACTGGCAAACCTTGAAGAGAGTACTGAGATACCTCGAAGGAACTATGAATCAAGATCTATGGATACAAAGAAGTGAGAGACTAAACCTAAATGGCTTTTCAGATGTAGATTGGGCCTCCTATCCTGATGATAGAAGGCAGGATATTGCGTCTACTTAAGAGACAACTTGGTAGCTTGGTCATCAAAGAAATAGCATGAGGTTGCTAGATCAAGTACATAATCAGAATACGGAGCACTTGCCTCTGAAATTGTATGGATTCAATCTCTGTTTAAGGAACTGGAACTGCCTCAGGAGTCAACCCCAATACTATAGTGTGATAACATGAGTACCGGGGCCTTAGCGGCCAATCTAGTTTACCATGCCAGGACTAAACACATCGAGTTAGACATTCATTTCATCAGGGACAAAGTTCTTGCAAAAGAATTAGAAGTAAAATATGTGCCTCCCTCGGACCAAATTGATGATTTGCTAACAAAAGGTGTTACACACTCAAGGTTTGCCTTCTTAAAGGACAAGCTTGGAGTTACCTCAGTACCGTCCTGCTTGAAGGGAGGTGTAAAGAATGAAACTTAAGTGCCATCTCATCAGCACATCATCAAGGCCTCATTTGGCTTGCTTAACTTCTCTTTCCTTGCTGTCATTTTCTATTGTACCGGTTTTAGTGGAGCTGCCATCTTGTTGTAAAATAGATTCCAACATTTCCCTTTCATGGATCAAGCTACAGCTGTATAATTCTAGAACATTCCTTGTAATCTATATATAGCATGTAACCAAATCAATACAAGGTGTGCAAGCAATTACAATTCAGCTGTATCTACTTTTCCAACTGTAAAGAATGAAAATGAACTTGTTCGGCTATGCCAAGAACCAACGTTAGTATCAGAATAAATTAAGAAGCTTGAAAAATTATTGAGGTTTACAACCCACATGGTGAGAACTTATGAATTGAAGATCGATAGGTTCAACAAAGGAGTAAAACTTGAATTGAGTCAAGGCGTATAGATGCCAAGATTTCGAAACCCTACATTTGCTTCAATAACGTATCGTGCCTTGTTGACAGTGACATAACATGCAAAGGCAAAGATTGTGAAAGCTTATGAACTTAGACCTCAGAGCTCAAGAGGACCAACCTACAATAGAAATTAACCAAATAGGAAACGTTGGAACAATAATCACAAATGCACTTTTTCTGAGTCATATAAATATTTATCATCTAAAATTATGTGAAAATTTCTGAAATAATTATTTATTATGAAAAGTTCCTGGAAGGAACCAAAAATGCACCTTTTTCTGAGTTATTTAGTTGTCTTTATATCCTCTCACAATGACGTAAGAATTCTGCTACAACTTGTATTAATATTGCGTATAAAAAATCCCACCGAGCCCGGCGGCCCGGCCATAAGCCTTCGCCATATGTAGCTTAATCACGACATTCCTACATTCCCACCATTGCATCTCTTATCCAATATGTAATTGTTCTTGTGCTAACAGCACATTGTTTGAGAAAAAAAATTGTCCTATTACAAAACTTTGATCGGGTTGGGCGTTATCAGTTTTGGTAGTGCTAGAAATCGAACAAGGATTATGTATATTCTGACACCACTTGTTAGGGATGGGACGAGGTATATAAGACGATATGAAGTATTGATTGCAAATGACAAGAACACAAGAATTTAATTTGGAAAAGAAATTGGAGATTTTATTCACTAATAATGGATAGAGAAATTACAGTAATATTGTGTTCCTACACAACTCTAACTTGCACTAATCAATTAGGTAAAACCAGGGTTAATTACCCCAATAGTCACTGAACTTTACCGAAAGTTTCCACCAAGTCACTGAACTTTAAAACCTACGTGGTTAGTCACTGAACTTTCGAACTGCAACCTCATTCATCACTGAACTTTAACAATCACCCCATTAGTCACTGAACTTTGCAAAAAGTTTCCCAAATGGTCACTGAATCCAGTGACCACATGGGAAACTTTTTGCAAAGTTCAGTGACCCTGTAGAAATCTTTTGCAAAATTTAGTGACTAATGAGGTGATTGTTAAAGTTCAGTGATGGATGGGGTTTTATTTTCGAAAGTTCAGTGACTAACCACGTAGTTTTTAAAGTTCAGTGACCTGGTGAAAACTTTCGGTAAAGTTCAGTGACTATTGGGGTAATTAACCCGGTAAAACCATGTTCTAACTATGAAGAGAAGCCGACTATGTATATGGGTGCATTCCGAACCCTAATAATAGCCCTAACGATGGAAACGTGAAATAAAAAAAATAAGGAAAACCCAGAATGGCATGACGCTTGAGCGCCAACGAGCGATAGGCAGGCGACAGCTCACTACTGAAAATTCTGTCATGCCATTCGAATGTCCTGTTAGTAGTAGGCTAGCACTGTCAATCCCCTTTTCCTCTATGGATCCTATTTAGACATCTTCAAAACCCAATACAGTAGACCATGCAACCCTAGTTAGAATTAGGGTCACAAACTCAACAATTTTCACCTTGAAACATATTCCATTACAACGAATGAAGATTCGAAATTTCTGTACTTGGAGAAAAAAATTTGATTACAAGGAATGAATTCAATTCTTCAACAAAACAAAAATTCTCCACCTCTTCCACAATATTCAATTAGGATAAATGAATTCAAGCACTGTTATGCAGAATTACCTTGGGTTCCCAAAAATCACAAATGGTTTAAAATTTACTAAATAGGGCTAAAATATACCTTGAAACAAAATCAATACTAAATGTTTTTTGTAGAAGGCCCTTACTAGATTGAATACCTTCAAAAACACTTAGGGTCCGTTTGATTGCAAAAGTGGAAAATGGGTGGAAAGAAAATGAATTACAGGGAATTGAATTGCCTAGAAATTGTTTTATTGGGAATTGTAATTAATTGTGCTTGATTGGTATAATTTTCCACCTGGAATATGTTGAAAGTTTGGTGTCCGTTTGACTTTATTTTTTATGGAAATTGTCCATTAAAGTGATAATGTTTCTACCATTGGGTTTAGAATTTGTTCCAATTAAAAAAAAAATAGATTTAAAAACAATTACCATACCGAATATCATTTGTTTGACTTTTTTTTTTGCATGAAAATTGTCCATTAAAGGGAAATTTTTTTTACCATTGTTGATAGAATTTTTTCAAATTGCTAAAAAAAAAAAAAAAAACACAAAAACCACCAAAACAACAAAACAAATTCCTTGAAAAGTGGGAAAATGGGTGCGTAAGGGCCTTAAAGTATGCGCAACAAAATCAGCTTCCACGTACCTTTCTCCAATAAGTGTGTCCCTAACAATTGAATACAATGACACCGAAGATAATGATGGCAAAGCGGCATTACCCATATCCTTTGAACTCAACTAAGTTGTATTATTTAACACAAACCCCAAATCAAATCTTAATAGTACTGTACCAAACTAAATATCTACCACGATACTAAACCTTTGCTGATTTTTCTTCAACAATTCTACACGACCTTCCAAAATGTATAACTTAGACTTTTTTCGTCCCTCCAATACAACTCGAACACTTTGGCAAACCTTTAAAGTTCCACCTACATCAATGAACTCGTACTCTTTTGAATCAAAAGTATCGAACTAGATAAGATTTTCTTCAAATTTGGAACATGTCGAACATGATCACATGTTCCAAATGTCCCATCCAATAGCTTATGTTCGACTCTACCAATACCAGCTACCCGACAAGATGCTTTATTTTCCATATCCACGACACCTTTCGAAAATGTTTTATATATTTCAAACGAATCCCGATTGGGACACATTTATATATGAAACAAGTTGAATCAAGAATCCAATCCTCATTAGGTATTAGGTTTGGAGTCTCCATTAGAAATAGCCAACACATCTCCATTACTCAAATAGTTTTCAGCAACATCAACTTCGTCTGAATTATCCGATTGCCTTCCCTTCTGATTTGCAGCCAACTTATCTTTATTTTGCAACTTGTTTCAATCCTTCTTGATGTATCCCTTATTCTTGCAATAAAAACAAACTTGATTATTGAAATTAGATTTCGACCTACCCATTCTGTGACACCATGAACAACTAGACCTTCTCCATTTCTAACCTCAGATCCAACCAGATGCTTCATCTTCTCATTTGAAAACAAAGCATCGTACACATCTTCAATGGCAAGAGTATTGTGACTATACAAAATCATGTCTCTAAACGATGTAAATGAAGCGGGCAATGTTCGAACACAAAAGAATAAAGGCTAAATTGTTTCATCATACTTTACCTCTAGAGTCTCCAAATCAACGATAATTTCTTTAAGCACAACCGGTGATCTTCCAAAGATCCACCTTTTGTTATGCGATGAAAGTACAAACACTGATTTTAGTGCAATTTGCTTGTTAGACTTTTAGTCATGCACATTTACTCCAATTTCAAGCATAACGCAGCTACAACTTTTCCTTTCAAAATGTCTTGAATAATATTATTTGAAAGATGAAAATGAATTTGTGAAAGTACCTTCCGATCTTTACGTTGTATAAGGTGTGGGAATTTATGACAAATCCCAACAATGAATCATTCAAATCCCTTTGAGTAAGTACTGCTCACATCTTCATCTGCTACAATAAGAATCTAGTGCTGTGATACAAAAGTGGAATGCCATACTTTATGGTTGCCATCAAGAAAAAAATTGAACAAATCAAACCAAAACTCTGATACCATTTGCTAGAAATCAAACAAGGATTATGTATGATTTGATACCACATGTTGGGGATGAGACAAGGTATATGATATGATATAAAGTATTGATAATTAAAAAAACAAGAACATAAGAAACAATAATTTAATTTGGCAGAGAAATTTGAGATTTTATTCAATAATAATGGAAAGAGAAATTACAATAATATTGTGTTCCTACCCAATTTTAACTTGCAGTAATCAATGAATGAGGTGAAACCATGTTCTAACTATGAAGAGAATTCAACTATATATAGGGATACATCTCCAACTCTAATAATAGCCTTAAAGATGAAAACTATGTCAAAAAAGGCATAGAATAAACAAAAACAAGAAAAACCCAGAATTGTGTGGCGCTCGAGCGTCAGGCTGGCGGCAGCTCGCAGTTGAAAATTCTATCTTGTTGCTCGAGCGTCCAGCAAGCGAAAGGCTAGCGCCATCAATCCATTTTTCCTCCATAAATCTTATCTAGACATCTTCAAGCCCAATACACCAAATCATACAACCCTAGTTAAAATTTGGATCACAAACCCAAGAGGTAGCATTCCACCAAGATGTAGGCAACATTGTGTAATCTTGTTCGTTACTGTAAATAGGCTGATGAGACAAAAAATTTACTTAGTTGCCCTCACCTTTTTTGGAATTAGAGCTAGAGTAGTAGCAGTAAAACCTCTTGGCATTGGTGTCCCATCAAAAAATTCTACCACTGCATTAAGTCAGTCGGACCGATGATATATCACCATGATTAATTTAAAAAATGCAAAGGGGATAAAGTTATTTCTACATCTCCTATTACCACTTGGTTGATAGATAGATGTCGTGACAATTTTATAATAGTTGGATTAAATGTGTAAAATGCGAAATGTGTGTGAGATTATGTCAAGTGTAACTTTGATAAATATAAGTGTAAAGGGAGGTGTACATGTAGCAATATTGTAAAAAATAACTCTAAAATAGAGCCCAAATGTGTATAGAATAGGAGTTCAAGTCAATTTAGAATGTCTGAATTTTTTGCCCCTGAATAGCCTATGCGATCGCACCCTTTAAAGATTTACAGTCGTACAGCTATATGTAATTTCTAGTTGGAATTCAAAGAACAAGACTTGTCGCCCATAATATAATCATGCGATCAAAATGGTAAAATACTATGCATTTTGAGCAAATTGGTCCATGCGTTGTCTTCTGTGTTCAACCAAAGTCCTTTAATTTCTTGTTGGGCCCTTCAGCTTCAAAACTTGATGCATTGATCCCCTAACTCCAGAATTCGTCCAATTTCAATCCAATATATCAAAACTTGCCCCTTTCTATACATTCACGTTCAGACCGACTTTTCTCCTAATTAATCATCAAAATAAGTATCAAATGAATATAAGCACTCCCAAATAGCTACTTTTGATGGTTCAAATAAGTGTAAATCACAATT
The DNA here is from genome assembly GCA_903798405.1 of Fraxinus platypoda. Lineage (NCBI taxonomy): Eukaryota > Viridiplantae > Streptophyta > Magnoliopsida > Lamiales > Oleaceae > Fraxinus > Fraxinus platypoda. The sequence continues at coordinate 12,125 of CAIGRT010014391.1, forward strand.
AACAATAACTTGAATCACTTATTAGTAAAGGACTTGAATAAAAACTTATTACACGTTTTAGGAATTTTTTAGAGACCATGTTTTAAATAAATGACACTAATAAATGTTTGTAGTTATAAAAAGAGGAAATTACACAAAATCAGTTTTTTCAAGATTCAATTTCAAATTTCAAATATCAAGTTTCACTTTTCAAAAATCAGACATTTCATTTCTATACAAACCCTAATTATACAATCTCTCCATTTCTCCCTCTTTCTCTCCTCAGTTTCGACTCTCTCGTTTCTCTCTTTATCATCTCCCTCCGGCGGCTCGTCAACAAGTAGAAGACTGCTCTGGCTCTGGCGATCACTCAGACGACAGCTGCACAGATCGACGCAACGGTGCCTCGTAGCTTCAGCAGCACTGCTGCGCACGTTCGTAACGCAGCGCCGCGAACTACCATGCCAGCACCATCCTTCGCGTGGTGGCGTTGCCGCTACCCTCCCTCTCATCTCCTCTCCCGCCTCCCATTCTCATGTTTTGCTATGGTTTTTGAGGTGTTGGTGGTGTAGGGGGTGATAGTGTACTATGGTAGTGGTGGTGATGGTGGTGTGTTGTGGGTGGTGCGGTGTACGGTGGTACTTTTTGAACGTGGTTGTGGATCTGTGGTGGGATTGGAGGCTGATTGGAGGTACAATTTGGTAGCGTCAGGAAAGTTCAAAATAGTAGCTGGCGAAAAAGCAAATAAATCGGCAACGGTGTTAGCTGGCGACGAAAATGGAGTTAGGGTTGCGGAAGTTGAAGATGATGCATAGGGTTTTGAGATTAATTGGTTGGTTTAATTGGGTATTTTGTGGTAGTGGACTGTAGATTGTGAGTTGGGTTAGGTACTGAGTGTAAATGGGTAATTATAGATTACTGTGATTGTGCCTGCGTGGTGGTAGATCTGTGGTGGGCGTGGTGGTCCGTATGGTGGTGGTCTGTGAGATCTGCGAGAAGCAAAGCAGATCTGTGAGATGAGACGGTGGTTGTTCTGTGGTTGTGTGCAGTGATTTTATTAGTGGTGATGGTGGTAGATCTTGGTGTTGGTAGTGGTGATGTTGAGATGTTGGTGGC
>CAIGRT010014407.1:0-10248 GCA_903798405.1 Fraxinus platypoda
GGAAACTTAGGAAATCCTAGGTATTACATAAAAGACCTAAATACCCTTTAACAACAACTAATTAACAATTCTCAGTAAAACAAGTTCTAGGCAATTCAATTCCCTGAAATTCATTTTCTTTCCATCCAAATTTCATTCTTGCAATCAAACGGACCCTAAATGAATCTTAGCTGGAATATCAAGTGAACCAAATCTCGGATAAGTATATGTTGGTATTAGAAACCTTATCCGAATCTTTATCCCTATTGAACTAAACATACTAAATGGTAGAACAATAACTACAAATAAATATGAGTCATGTGTTTCTAGGGTTGTTTCATTCCCCTATTTGAGCACTCCTGTGTCTATTTTTTAACTTTGGGATGTTTTCTGCTCTTTCCATTTTGTACAATCAAATAACATAGAAGAGCGTATGTCTTGCTTAATGTATTGAACTTATTTCTTCTTCTTTTCCAGCAGTGTAGAATACAAGTGATAGATATGGAAAAAATAATCTCTATCAATAGACCTGCCAAATCTAGATCCCCTACCAAGTCCAAATCATTTACTCAGTCTTTCATTTTTAAAGCGATTAACATTAATGAGCCGGCAACATTTCTATGCGACGGATTCACAACCTTCTGTATTGGTACTTTCCAATTTAAGGATTAAATGGAAAGTATTGCCTGAATATCATCTAATAACTGGCTTGAAACAAGAAAGGAACACGTGTTACAAATTCAGAAAATAAATTACCTTCTACAAGTGATTTGTGAACATTCTTATACTCTTTGTAGAGCTCCATTGAAAGATTGGCCATAGCTTGACTAGCAGCAACATCCGAAAGTTTAGCAAGGGAAATAAACATCCGTGGCATTCCTTTTCCTTTTTGAGCAACTAATTTTGCACGAGATGCACCTGAGATAGGAAGCACGTGAGATACACAAATTGAATGCATTTGAAATAAAAGCCCGTGTCCCAGATTATAGAAACTGATTGTTAATGTCATATTAAATGCCATGCACTCAGCCATTAAGGCAGCATCTGTGTGCATCAGATGCCAAAGTCTTGTCTTTTTAGATGCAAATTTTTTTCTGATGTGTCTCATAGGAATTTCTTTATAAGAAGCAGAAGTTCTCATAGGATTCATGCATTCAGGGAGCCAAGAGAGGTAAACACATGCGCTAAACAGAGCTTAAAATTGAATCAAAATTGACTAACAAAGGATATTAACTTTCTTTTAAGTTTTTTCGAATCAAGGTCATCCACTCTGGTCAAGAAATGTCTGTGAAACAGTTGAAAAGCATTTTTGCACATTGGCCCTAATAAATCCAGAATGTAACTCAAGTTATTTGAAGTATGAAAAGCATACATCATTGTACAACTAAAATACATTAAACCTTAGATCTAGCTAAATTCTATTGCTTCAGAAGTAAGAGCAAGCTTGCCTAAACTTTAGAAAAAGTTAAGTTATTTTGAGTAACTTTTTGTAACCAAATATGCTTTACATAATGTACTTTTTCCTTCCTTTTAAGTAAGAAAAGTTATTTTTTGAAAGTAACGCTTACACTATCAAAATAACTTATTTTAAACTGCATACTAAATATAACTGTTTATTTTAAGTTAAATAAACTTTTTAAGCTCAACTAAGGGTGTGTTGGAACCACGTTATTTTGGAAGAATGTATTTTGGGATAGTAGATTGATGGGGAATGTGTGGTTGAAAAATAAGGAAAAGTTATTGATGTGATGGAAAATATTATTTTATTGAAGAATGTGTGGTTGAAAATGAGTAGAAGAATGAGAATGAAAATTTTAATGTGGCTCAAGCAGGAGCTAAGTATACTCTAAATCTTAGTTATTAAAACCGGATTGGACAGCCAAAAAACCCACAACCTGACCTCTTAAATGGTTTGGTTGTGGTTGATGACCAGATTGCAATTGACCCAATCAAATCAGCGGTTTTAGAGAAAACCAGTTGTTGACCAGTTTTTTATAAATTTATTTTAGAATAAGGAAATCAAGAATTGAACTCCTTATCACGAGTTTGGAAAGTGAACAAGCTAACCATTGAGCCAAAGTTGATATCTTTACTTATTTATACATTTATAATGTGTATATTTCTACAAAGGAAATCATGTATTTGTTGCCATTTTTAAATCAAATTAAATCCTTTTTAATCTAAACCTATACAAAGATTACATAAAGTGCATATAAATATAAATTTAATAATCAAGTGCAAAAATTTGAAGAAAATATTTTACTTGCTTTTTAGTTATCAGAAAACTCCGTTTAAATCTGTTAATATGTACAAAGAAAAAAAACATAGCAAAACTAAATGTATTTCATTATTAAAATATTATAAGAAAAATATAATCATTATGGTAAAAAAATTAGTTTACAACAATAAAGTAAAATTAATGATAAAAATTTAAAACTACCCATTTTTCTTAAAATGAATTTTCTATATTTTGAAAATTTTATATGATTTTACAAACACTGATCCACCAGTCCAACCACTAATCCAATGCCTTGGACGAGTCGATGCTCAAGTCAAGTCTAATAACTATGCTCTAAATAGTAAAAGAAATTCGTGATGCGTGAAGAAGCATTCATCACTATACAAGTAAAATAAACATCTCTCTAACGAAGTGCTTGCTTGGCTAAGCTTATATATAAGTCCTTACAAGTAGTAAGTTCCAAGGAAAGTGTGGTGAAAAGTAGGTGAACGTTGTAAAAATAACATGACATGTGTGGATAAAAATAGAGTTTGACTAGCTTATAAGCAAAGTATAAGCTTAGAGAAACCAGCACGTTCATCTTTGTCCTAATATCAACAATCAATTGCAAGGGATGCCCGCTCATGTCTTGGTAAGACCAATAAATCAAAACCATTAATCGAAAGCCATTTTTGAAGAAAAATATCCTAAAGATAACCGCACATCAATTCATCAACAAAGCTAAAACAGGCAAATTCATTTCAGTAAGCATGTTTCTTCAACTACCACCAAGCTACTCACAAAAAAATACACAGAGCTCACACAACATTTGGAGGGAAGAAAAGAAAAAGAAGAAGATGGGTATGAGTAAATATTCTCTTCTAGGTTTTTATAATAGAAAAGCCACAAAATAAAAATGAAAGAAACTGACTTTCCACGAAAAAATAATAATTCTGTGTTGCTTTGATTTTATTTCACATTCTCGCAGACCAGGCAACAAAAAGGGAATCTATTTAAAATAAACAAAAAAGGAAATAAAATTTTCTGTTTTCCACTTCTGTTCCTCTTATTCATTCTCTCAACTATGTTCTCTTCATTGCGAAACACACTGTTAAAATGATGTCCTCAAAACAATGAGCTTAAAAGTATTAATTACCTCCTGATTCTGATTGACCCTCCAGAATGAGCTTCACATCTTCAGATTTTATGGAAGCTCTAATATAATCAACAAATTCAGACCAGTTGCCACCAATTCCAATGTTGTCTCTCTGTGTAAGAAAGGAGATGAGAAAATGACAATTATATCAGAAGTGAAATATAACAAGAATTTGGTAGGTTAAAGTTAAACAAGTGAAAGTATCACAAGTAACGGTCATCTCTAACAAACGAACTGGGTCTATTTCCGGAAAGTTTGTCATGGAGAATCTCATTCCCTGTTTGGTTTAGATAAAAATTATTATTTTAATAGATTTTGATAAAAGCTGATGAAATCCATGGTTAAAATGTTGATAAAAGTTGTGGGTCCAATGAAATATATGGTTGAAAATGAGTTTGAGGAAAAATGAATTAGGAAAAATGGGGCCAAACAGGGCTTAATGTGATAGATTTCTGGTCATCAATTTGTAAAAAATTAAGATAGCAAGTCCAGAAAGAATCCACAGTTGACAACAAATAATCAGCTTTACCAATAGTAATGCCTTTTACAACGGAATAATAATTTCAAAATGAAATGACTAGGTCGTGAGCATCTAGAAAAGGCATTGGGCATACTTTCAGCTAACACCATCGTGCACACATGCAAACATATCATGTCAGAGATTTACCTTCCTTATTTGCATTCTCTACTTATTGTGATGCAAACACTTTGCTAGAGATTTAACTCCATATTCTTTCAACCTGATCTCTGTAATGTTCTTTAAGTCAAAATACCAAATATAATATGTGGAAAACCACAGGCTCAAATTAATTATTAACAAAGAAAAGAATATTAACTTTTGCTGCAGGTAGTTCTAAGCAGAGTCGAAAGAACCTTATGAAAAACAGCAACTTTAATTGCAGATACTCCTAAAAATAATAGAAAATATTTATTGAAATTGCCTGACAAATGATGGCTTTACTTAAATTGTGCAAACTCAAATCTATACAAAACAAATATCTTATCTGTTGTCAAGTGCAATGTTACAATTGTACTTCCATATATTACAAGCTGCTAGTCTATTTATGGAAAAAATTACAACAACAAAAGAGTTCTATATATCTTCATCACTTGGTTTAATTTAAGGATACATTAGGTTTCAAGAATTTTAACACCATTAATCGAGATGTACTGAAATTCTTCCACTAATGACTAGATCCACTCTCTTGGACCTGTGGAAAGTAAAAGCATTTCAAGCTCTTCCTTTTGGAAACGGAGGATTCGGGAAATCCATTTTTATTTTTTTTCATTTTTAGGCAATCTTGTTGCCAGCAGCTTTCTATAGGTAGAAACAATCAAATCAAATACTTAGTACACTGAAACCTCAATTTTTCAAATTAATAAACTTGCTTAAATGATAAAAAAATTCAGTCCTAACTCGGTCAGTGTATTAAATTAGTAACATCACTAAGATAAAAAAATTTATTTAAAATCCTGTAGAGATTAAATACATAAAAGTTCATAGTACATAATAAGAAACTGTACTTGACAACTTCTATTTTATCTATTCAACTCTTTCTCAGGATATGTATGTAAAGCCATTTGCTTTTTCTTTGTACCCAAACCTAACTCAACTCCATCCCTAATTTTTTGGCAATGCATACATCACATTTGGTATAATTTTTATTATGACCTAGATCCTAATGCCCATTTAATAATCTCTTCATTATCATTTCATTTTGCTTTCATTTTCACCAACTCACGATTCAGAAGCATATCTCCATTTACCGAATCATGCAATGGTGAAAACAATTTGCAATAGTTTTCTATTTATGTACATATTTCTACACCCAATTTTTTTTTATTATTATTATTTACAAATCCTAAATGTATAAAAGTATACATGTACAAGTAGTAAAAATATAGAACACTTTTTGAATTAATAAATATTCATTTATCTAATTTATAAACTCTCTAAATAATAATTTTTCTTAGTCCTGAACTAATATTTTATAGGGGTTTTAGTGTAGTAAGAGTTCGTTTGGCTGAACTTATTACTTCACCTAAAAGTAAATAAATAATAATAAATAATTTTTTTACTAGACAAAGTTAAAATTAAGCGTAAGTGATTATTCGAAAATCACTTTTTTCCCATGCTCATTTTCAATCACACATTCTCCAAAAAAAATTTACTTTTCAAATAATTATTTTCACTGAAGAACTAAATAAGTTATCCTGACAATATTGAAAAATTGCTTTTATAGTAACCTATTTACTTAAAAGTGGAAAAAAAAAAAATGGATTTCCTAAGATCATGTGTAGCTAAGCTTGAAAAAATTACTAATACATGACAAGTAAATTTTTAATAGACATTAAAGATAGATAAGTTACTTATTTAAAATTGACATAAAAGAAGTTACTTTCAATGAATAATATACTTATTCAAAAGTGCCTTCTACTTGCTTTAAATTTAGCCAAACAAGTATTCTCTTATTATGTTTGGAGTGAAACTTGACCTGACCAATAATTTAACTTTAGAGCCACCATTGTTCCAGCGATATATCCACCGCTCAAAAGTCAAAACATCAAAAGATGAGGAGGAAAAACGTTCATTTCAGTAATTGCACTTTACGCTGAGCGAACAGTAAATTGCTGTAACGCTAGCATTTTTAAAAATAAACACCAGAATGATCGAAACTCGGCAATCACAACCCAAAAGAACGAAAAAGATTCAAGAAAAAGCAGCATTTACATGCATCCAATGCAGCCATTTTATCTATCACACACGATCCACGTAAAAACCCAAATTAAAAAAATTAAAAATTTAACCAATAAAGTGAAAAACTGACCATGTCTTCGAGCTGATGACGGGACCTGATGGCCTCAAAGGTATTGGACTGGAAGTCAGTCACGATGATTCTGAGGCCAGAAGGGTCATTTTGCAAGCCGTGAACGCGAAAAAGAAAGGGCTCTAACGGAGTGGTGCTCGGTGCGGACCAGACCGCTGTTACTTCCCCGAATATCGGTGTCATGTCGCCAAAATCCATTTTTGCTCTCTTTTTTCTGATTTATTATAGCACTGTTCTGTTTTCTACTTCTTTCTTTGAATTTATGTCAATCTTCAGCGTATGCAGGAAGAGTGTAGCAGAATCGCATACCATAGAAGGGTTTATATAAGGATATGAGAGAGAAACTGGAATTGAGGAAAAAGGATTGACTGAGCCCGCGTTTGTTGCACATTATTTTCAAAAGAATGCAAGCATTTTTTTGGTTGATGTGATGGGGAATATGTGGTTGAAAAAGAAGGAAAAGTTATTGATGTGATGGAAAATATTATTTTATTGAAGAATGTGTGGTTGAAAATGAGTAGAAGAATGAGAATGAAAAAAAAAATGTGGCCCAAACATGGGCCGAATAAAAAATTGGATTTGATTGAATGGCCAAATTATTTTGGAAGAATGAAATTTGGAATAGTAGATTGATAGAGAATGTGTGGTTGAAAAATAAGGAAAAGTTATTAATGCGATAGAAAATATTATTTTATTGAAGAATGTGTGATTGAAAATGAATAGAAGAATGAAAATGAAAATTTTAACATGGATCAAACAGGAGCTAGTGTATTGTACCACGAGCTTCGAATGTGTTGAAGGTTTATGGATTATTTTCATTAGCGTAGGATCCAGCTAAGATTTGCCTTCAAAAGCAAAATGCTTATAATTTCATCTGGAAATATAAGGTTTTGCTTAAGCCCCCAAAATTAAATTATTAGTGATATTGGAAAAAATGTGTTCTTGAAATTTGAATATTCATTTGTTTACAATGATTTTTTAATTTAGAAGATGAATGTGGAAATAAATGAGCAAAAGGGAACAAGTTGAATCGCATCAACTAGTGCTTGAAATTTTGAGAGGTTTCAAATTGTCGAGGTAAAAAAAAATGAATACCTATTAATAGAATTTTGTTGTCAATTAAAAAAAGAACAAAATGTTCATGCGTCTTTTATATTTATTAATTATGAAATTAAGAAGATTGACCTATTTTGCACAAAATCATCCTATCAAATTTACTAATTCATTTAGGTTAAAAATGGAAGAACGTTTAAAGATTTTTGTGCGTAATTGACATGATTAATCTCAGCATAACCTAAAATTTGTATGTAGTTGACATCACTAGTGATTTCACAACCCACGAAGCTATTGATGTTTTTAGGAGCATGCTTGACAACAAAAATTGCAATTTTATAATTCGGGGACTCATAAAATGCGTGGATCAAAATCCACACAACTTCATGTCCCATAGCTTATAAGCTAGATAAGTTGAGAAATTTTAATTTATTTCCCTTATAATTTGACTTGTGAATTTTACAAAGAGTTATGTTACGCCTCTCATGAAAAGGCTCCAAATCATCGCCAACGTGGCAATCAATTAAGTAAACCAACAAAGCTTGCACTCTACGTTACCTCTTACCTGATCAAGGTGAGACCATACAAGGTAGCCGAAGTGACACATTATTTCAACCAAGGTGTCATGTCGAGGCCGACACTCCATGTCTGAGCCGAAGTGTCATGTATGCCGTAGAGAAGAAGTGTGAGGCTCTTAGCCTCCACATTTACAAAATGCCTCTTTCGATTCACGTCTTCTCAAGAGATCGTTTATACAAGATCCACATATGATTAATTGATGTGACAACTCATTGCAACAGTAATTTAAGGTCAAATTAACAATCTACATATTGAAAGTCAGACCAGGCATTAGGGTAGCTACTTTTCAGATCATTATCATTAGCCTAGAATTGATAGAGCAACACTTAAAAGAAGACCTCGGCCGTCAGGATGAGGTCATATGTCACTTCATCCAACGGTCATCATTTGTCCTCTACTATTATAGAAACTCACACATTGTGTTATTTAAAGGTAATGTAACTTTATACATTCAAGCTCTAATCTTGCTCTCTCTATATTTACTTCATACCCTCCCGAATTCGACCTTTCAATACTTAGTGGCTCACGTCTCTAGCTCGTCCCATGCCTTTTCACGTATACATCGACTGACTTGACTATCGGGGTGCACGTGGCCGCATCTCCCCACTTTGAAGAAGATTGCGTATAACTTACAATTTGTTCAAGTGTGCAGAACTAAAAGCTTACGGATGACCTAGGATTTGTTGGCCACGTGGAGGTACATTTTTTGAAATCAACAAGTTATGTGAAATCGACAACCAAATTTAGTATTGAAGTGTCCAACCCGACATTTACTATGATTTTTGGGTATATGTCGTGGATTTGAAGATTTGTATTAAAAGATTCCCCCTTGTCGTCATTGAATTTGGTATACATGAGGTGTAATTAGTTTGTGCTTCTTGCGATAGCAACTTCATGCTTTTTGACAAGTGTGTTGGGTGTAGGTTTTGTACAATTCTATTACAGTCTAGAATTTGAGTTTTTATTGAAACCTCCATCTTAGGTATACACGGTTTTGTGAAAGAATTTAATGATCTTTCAATTCAGTTAGTTATGAAAGTAGTACAACTTGATGATCTTACTTTTAACAAAATTAATTTAATAGAGTGAACGATTCCATTTTTTTAAAGATACTGGAAAAAAATGTGTTCTTGAAATTCGAGTATTCGTTTTATTCACTATGGATTTTTAGTGTAGAAGATGAATGTTAAAGTAAATAAGCAAGAAGAAACGAGTTGAATCGTGTCAACTAGTGCTTGAGCCATTAAGAGGTTCCATATTGCCAAGAGAGAGGATAGTAAGAGTACCTATGAAAAGAATTTTGTTTTCAATTGAAAAAATGTTCTAATGAATTTAACATATCTTATGAAATTTATGAAGATTGACCTATTTCGCACAAAATCATCCTAAATAATTCACAAATTCGTCTAGGTCAAAATTGGAAGAACGTTTAAAGGATTCTGTACATAATTGACACGATTAATCTCAACGTAACCTAGAAAGTTGTTGATACTATTAGGGCAAACTAGATTTTATACGTAGTTGATGTTATTAATGACTTCACCCCCGACTGAAATTATTAATGCTTTTAGGAGCATGTTTGATAATAAAAGTTGATATTTAATAACTTACGGATTCACAAATTGTGTGGCTTAACTTTGGATCCCGTAGTTTATAAGCTAGATAGGTTGGAATTTTCTTATATGTGTTTAAAAATGGATGACAATTTTGTTAACACACAAAATGAGGCCCAATAAAATGAGGCCCAATTATATAGTCCAAGAAATGAAGCCCAGTTAGATAACTTGAGGAATGGGCCCAAATGTGACCATTGTAAAATATAGCGGAAGCCCACGAACGGATTATCATCGCCCAAGCTAGCAGGACGCCCAGGATCTGAGCGAATGAAGTTCATTATTGTCGCTCAGAGCGACGGTCCCATTCTCACGCAAGCCTTCAAGACATCCAAAGTCTGAGCGAATATAGCGTTTTGTTGCTGTTCAGAGTGGCAGTTATTGAAGCGGTTAATGAGCAACCTTATCATGTTCCACAATCCAAAAATTTCGGTTGCAAGAAGTTAAGAGATAAAGAATGGCAGCAGTTAAAAATGATAGTTTCACGACAAGTCATCCACGACAGAGAAAGTGGGTAGTTACAAGATGATGGACAGTTCCCAGGAGTTTCAAGCGGTTTTTACAAGGAAAACTGGCAAAGGAGTATAAAAGAAAAGAAGACATAGAAGGAAAAGGACCCTGAATCAATCGCTCTCAAACAAAGAATATGTAATTTATTTTCTTAGTTAACTTTAAAACATTTCTTTCTAGTATTCGTGTGCTTGCGCCCCTTGGAGGCATTTTGTTTCTTTCCAATTGTAATCTTCATCAATAAAGCACCCCTCATTAGGACTTTGTCTCGAGAGGTTTGCTCCTTACACAATCGTCTGAACAGTCTTTTAA
>CAIGRT010014459.1:0-13528 GCA_903798405.1 Fraxinus platypoda
GGCTCATATATATAGACGGCAAGGTGATTTGTCCGCAGAGCGCATTATAGAGACGGCAAGTTGAGTTGGGAAAGTTTTTCGTGGATGGAGAACGAGATTTGGATATGGAAATAAGTTTGACAGAAACAAAGGGTGGAAACTGGAATAATGGTGTCATCATTCAAGGGATTGAGATCAGACCAAAAGCTAAGTGAATATTGTTGCTACAAACTTCATTAGGTACCAATTTGGCACTCTTGATTTATGACCTTTTTTTTTGTGCTTTTATCATCTACCTAAACCTACAACAATATATTATGTATATTCACACATACAATTTTGAACTAACTTGTGCTGAATGAAATCTGGCAAAACAGTATAATCAATCCTTTTTTCTTTCTGTAGATTTGCAATGCATGAATTGTTTTTGGTGTTCATAAATTGTATGACTCCCAGTACATCTAGAAAATTTGCAGCTAGAAACTCGTGGCTTGAGAAGCTTGTATCGTGGATTGTCGACAGCTTAGTGGATTGATTTAGCTTAAAATTGACTGCACTTGACTGTATAATCAAGTTAATTGATAGTAAAATATATTCATAATATCAGTTTAGAGTTCGATTGAAATTTTTTCCAATGTACTGCAGCCAACAATGTCTGTATTTTCTGCATCTGTTCAGTTTATTTCACAGTATTTAACAAATATTCATCTTGCGAAACTAATCTAAATGGTACACTTAAGTAAATGACACTTTGCACATGGTCCTAATTTTCAGCTCTATCTTTGCACTGTACAAAGACCTGACATAACTGTGACATTTAATATTTTCCGTAGATGCAACTGCTACTTGTTGCATTTTGTTCTTCTATGAACCTTCTCATTCCACACTATTAAATACACAATTAAACTATACAACACGTGTGCTCACACTAGTTTTAATAAATAAATGGCATTTAACTTTAAAAAGTGACAATGTACTACTTTTTAATAAATAAAAAAAAAAGTTACATTTAATTTTGCACAATATTTTTTTTTTTTTCATTTTCTTGAAATTTTTATTATTTTTTTGAGTGACAAGTATCACTCTTTAATAAAAGCAACATTGTGTGCTATTTTTTATTATTATTAAAAAGTAACGCGAGGTCACTTTTTTTATTAAAGTGTGACGTCGTTTCACTTTTCAATAAAAAACGTACGACTTAATTTTGCGTAGTATTTTTTACTTTTAAAGATACTTTTCAGCGAACTTTTCGAAAAAATCCTAATTTTAGGGTATTTCTGCAAGCCTCACAAAAAAAACCAAATAAAACTGACCGGATCGTATCCGAAACTCTGAATTCTTCTCTGTCCCTTTCGATTTCTTCTCCTTCTCAATTCTTTTTCATTTCTCGTACTCCTTAATCTTCTCCAGTTAGAGCATCTCTATCGGTCGTGCCTTTTCAACTGTCACTCAATCAGGTAAATCTTTTTTTTTTTCTCAAATCCTGATTTTTTATTTTTATCTTTGTTTCTATCAATATCAATTTCTTATGTCTAGGTTTTTTTTTTTATTGTTAATGGACTTTAAATGATTTTTACTTGTATTTTCTGTGATGTTTCTGTCCTATAAGATCGGATCTGTGTTTTCATTATTTTTTTGTTGCGTGTGTATAAACCAAACTTCGTGATTAAATGTCGATTCAAGGCTGTGTATTGACCCCGGATTTCAATTAGGATAGAACAATACCCACAAGAATGTATGATGTAATAATTTATAGTGGAAGGCCAAATCTGAGCTTTCGTGGAGGACGTTTTATATAAATATGATAATGGTGTTGTGTAGATGAAATTGTGTATGTAAATACATTCACCCAACTTGGTAATGAAATTTCGCTTTAAGGCTGTGTTGACACCCCAGACGTTAGGATAGAGCAATACCCGCGAGAACGTAAGATGTAATATAATTTATAGTTGAAAACCAAATCTGAGCTTTCGTGGAGGATGGTTTGGTCGTATATATATGAAATGGTTGTGTGTAGATGAGAATCTGTATTTTTTTATAGATCCTGTGTATTCATACACCGAACTTTGTAACGAAATGTTGATTTAAGGCTGTGTCTAGACCCCGGATTTCAATTATGATAGAAAAACACCAGCGAGAATGTATGATGTAATAATTTATGGTGACAATGTGAGTGAAAAGAGCTGGGACAATTAAGGTAAAACTTTAAGAAGCTTTTTTTTAATTATTCTCTTTTAATCTTTTATGGTGTTTAATCGTGTTCGAGACATATTCTAATTTTATTCTTCACTGGGTAGAAGAGGAAGATTCATTTTCGGAGTTCTTTTCCTCTTTTCTTTCTCTTTTGTTGTTTATATGTGAACTTTCATGAACTGGTTGAAGGAATAGGTTTCAATTTTCATTCGTATATTTGTAGACACTTTTTAATTTTTATTTATTTGGCAATAGTGAACACTTATTTTTTTCCTCTTCAACTACCCTAAATGAGAATATTTCAGTGTTCACTGAGAAAGCTAACATGATAGGCGTTTCATTACTTAAAGCAAAAACCTCAGCCAGCTAGAAGAACCCAGCTTGATATTAAAGATTATGTTTGCTTGCTATATATTCGTGCAGCTGCAATACAACTGTTTGAGATGAGATTATGTTCTATCATTGAATTACAGGTTGTTGATATCGGATATTAGTTGTGTTCGTATACTGTGTTATGGAAGACTATAATAGGTGTTCCTTGTCACCCTTTTTTCTATCTACTGGGGTCAGACCAAACCCCTCAGTTAAGCAAGGGTCATCTTTTGGCAAAAAAAAAAGAGGAAATGTAATCACCTATTTGTCAGTTGTTTATTATCATGGAGTTTAATTTGTTTGGATATCATTACGATTTACGACAAGTATCTTTAAATTGCTTGCATTATGTGTGTTATCGAGAAGTTATGGTTATAGATTTTTTGCAAATTTATTGGTAGAGAATGTTGCAAAATAATTAAATAATGCAGGATGTCTGAAGCACCCTTTAGGCCAAGAGAAGTCCTCTTTGAGAAGCAAAAGTTATTTCAGAGCATTCACAAACATACATATCTGAAAGGACCTTTTGATAAGATCACCTCAGTTGCAATTCCTCTGGCTTTGGCTGGTAGTTCGCTATTTTTAATTGTGAGTTCCTTTTTACTCTTCTAATCATTTTGGCCATTTTTATCTACAGTCGAGTTTGACACTGGACTGTTTCTGATGATTGTTCTCCAGGGGAGGGGGATCTATAACATGTCTCATGGGATTGGAAAGAAGGAATAAGAAGATGGATTCCATCGAATGAGTGTCCTCTTAGGAACTCAATTTTTTAAGCATGTGTTTTCAAGACTGGTTTTTGCTCGACTTATCTACCTTTTCTTTGCTAATAATTGATGAATTGCAAACTTGTTGACGAATGAATGTACGTTCCGTCATCAATGACATGAGGCCATGCCTTCTCTGTTGTTCTGTTTTCTTTGGAGTACAGCTGAACTATGTTATGATTTTTATTTAGAATTAGAGAGAGAATTTGTGGGTGGAATAAATCTTATCAAGCTTCCGTTGGTAGTTTGTGAAATTAGTGTTCACTTTTGGTCAACAACGAGATTTTTCTTAATCTGTGACAATTTATGGGACCTTATTGTTATTCTTGCTGTGCTCGCACAAATGAATTGCTACGGTTGAACGATCAATTAATTGGAGTTGAAATGCAGAATAATACTAATAATTTTGAAGTTTTTCTAGATGATTCTCTCTCTTTATAACGATATTCGAGAGCATGTGATGCCAAGACCATTTCTTGGATGAGTGCATCGTGGTTAAGAACCGACATGCGTTTTCTATATGGATCAACGAAAGACGACTCTTTAGCATTGAACATAATTTTTAAAATTGACCCAAATGTAAGATTCTAATTAGAGGAAGAAAAACTTATCAAATGAATAAATTGCTGGTTTTTCTTTGTTTTGATATGCGCAAGCAAAAATTTGAGAGGACTGTTGAAGCGTCCTTGTCAAACTATTCAATCTTATTGAGTACATTTTTAATAAGCAATAATACTAGATGAGATTAATCACAGTAGATGAGATTTTTAGCATTGTCCAAACCATTTGGTAAAAATGCCTCGAAGACATGTCAACTATATTCTTTTATTTTGTTTTGTTTCGTTTGTTGATACTATACCTTGTAGAGATGACGACAGCTTGTGGAGCCGAAGTATCCCCATCGTAGGGCATTTTTGGGAGGCGGGATAAGATGAAATTAAAATATTTTCATTTCTCCCCTCGTTTTTCCATTTGAGATTAAATTTAAAAACTTAAAATAAAAAGAATTGGGAGAGAGATCATATTCGTAGGGTTAAATCCATCAATGGTCACCCAACTTTATATTTGGTATCAATATGGCCACCAAATTTGATTTTGTTTCACCATGATTACCCAACTTTATACTTAGTGTTATCATGGCCCCAATTTGATTTTGTTTCACCATGATTACCCAACTTTATACTTAGCCCCTGTTTGGCCCCCATTATTTGACATTTTTTGGGGGTTGAAAATTTTTAGAATAGTGATTGATGGGAGATGTGTGGTTGAAATGTTTTAGATTTGTGTGTATTATTATTTTATTTGATAAATGTATGGATGAGATGAAGAGAGAGAAAAAATTAATGTAATGTAATGGAAAATAATGGGGGCCAAACAGTACTATGAAAATATGGCTGGGCGAACGGCCATATTATTATTTTATTTGATAAATGTATGGTTGAGATGAAGAGAGAAAAAATTAATGTAATGTAATAGAATTTAATGGGGATCAAACAGAGGCTTAATGTTATCATGGCCCCAATTTGATTTTATTTCACCATAGCTACCCAATTTCATATAATGTTTTATCATGGTCATCCAATTTCATGTAACGTTTCACTATGATCACACTTCTTTTCACCATTTTCATTAATTTTAAAATGGGTAAAATGATAACTTTGTATTATATATATAAAATATATTTTTTAAAAATTTAAAATAAAAACTTATGTTAAAAAATAAAATAAAATAAAAACTTTTTTTTAAAATGTTACTTAAAAATTAAAAATTTATTTTAAAAAAAGTTAATTAGAAAAATAAAATAAAAAGTTATTTAAAAAAAAGGTTCCTTAAAAAATAAAATAAAAACTTATTTTAAAATAAAAAATTTTAAAATTAAGAAAAAAAAAACTTTTATTTTTGTTTTTTTAAAATTTATTTTATATAACACAAAATTATCGTTCAACCCCTTTTAAAATTAGTGAAAATTGTGAAAATAAATTGAGTGGTCATAGCGAAATATTATATGAAACTAGGTAGTCATGGTGAAACGTTATATGAAATTAGATGGTCATTATGAAATAAAATTAAATTGGGTGGATATGGTGACATTAAGGGCGTGTTCGTCATGTTTAAAATCCAATTAAAATTGAAAATATAGCCGTTATTGGGTCTCACTCGTCTAATAAAAGTTAACAATAACGGTTGATTTTTCAATTTTAATCTCTACCGAACACCCCCTAAGCATAAAGTTGAATGGTCGTGATGAAATAGAATCAAATTGGGTGATGATGATAAAACTGTAAAATTGAATGACTATGATGGATTTAACCTCATATTCGCGTTTCGTCCCCATAGGGATAAATCTATTTGTACATAATACTCTATACCGAATTGTTTACCCTCTCTCACATGCACGAAGGCCGCGCATGAATAAAAAAATTCCAAAATGTGATCCCCACCCCCTTCTGTGAATAGTCGGTAAAGAATTATGTAAAAAAAATTCGATACACGGAACACGACTTGGCACCAAACAGGCCACGGACGTAAACCTCCGAATACAGCTTGACAAGCGAACAGAACCGGAGTCCAAAATAAAAGTCGCTGAACGCAATTTAGTTGGAAAATTGTAGCTGCAAATGCAGTAGGCGATAAAACGGGACACTAAGCACCGGAAAATTTTTCTGAGCAGCAATTTTCTTCCTCCTTCCCTCTAAAATGCGGAGCAAGGACAAAATCGCCTACTTTTATGACGGTTCGCTACCCTACTGTTCTTTCCATTTCTTCTTCAATTTTGTGTCTTGTGTTTCTAAGTATATGTGTGGCAACTGTAATAATTGTAGAGAAATAATATTGCAGGGGATGTGGGGAACGTGTACTTCGGGCCGAGTCACCCAATGAAGCCGCACCGGTTATGTATGACTCATCATTTGGTTCTCTCTTACGAGCTACACAACAAGATGGAAATTTATGTTCGTAAATTTTATTCCTTTGATTAATTATTCTATTTTTTTATTATTGTATGTGGATTTTATTTATTTTTTGATAATTTCGTGGAATGTAGAGGCCCCATAAGGCATACCCAGTGGAGCTAGCGCAGTTCCATTCTGCGGATTATGTGGAGTTTCTAAATCGAATAACGCCCGACACGCAGGTTTTGTTCTCGAATGAGATGGTGAAATGTAAGGAGTAATTAAGTTTATGTTAATCTGTTGTGTTTTATGATTGTGAAAAGGCATTTTGTTGTTATAGGTTAGGAAGGAATTTAATTTTGTTATTTTCTGATGAAATTTAGAAAGTTGAAATTAGGGTTTTGAAGGATGAATGACTACTGAAAAATGAGATTTATATCTGTAGGAGTCTGTCAATGATGTAGCACTGGACCTTATTAGCGATGTTATTAGCATTTTGATAACTATTGAAAGATTTTCAATGTCTGTAGTACTATAGATTAGTTGATGAAATGTAGTTTCCCTACAAGGCTTGTATTAGAAACCATATGTAATTTATGAATTTTGAGGCATCTGATATGGGTTTTTTTATTGCGTTTGGTCAATTTGGGTTTATATATAGATTGGATGACAAGATTCTAGGAAGGTTTTAGAAGTCATTAGAAGAAACTGGTTAAAGGTTATGAGAAGTCTTCAAATTTAGGTTTTGGATTGTTGATTTGGTAAAGATGTTCCTATCATGAAAACAATTCAAGCAACTGTAACATGCAGATAATTTGTAT
This sequence comes from Fraxinus platypoda, assembly GCA_903798405.1. Lineage (NCBI taxonomy): Eukaryota > Viridiplantae > Streptophyta > Magnoliopsida > Lamiales > Oleaceae > Fraxinus > Fraxinus platypoda. The sequence continues at coordinate 7,024 of CAIGRT010014459.1, forward strand.
GTAATTGATCCTCAAAACATTTATCAAAGTTTTGTTTGCTATACAAATGTATGAATCTTCTACATGATTTTAGTTTTCCCATTACCTTTGTAACTTTGTTTTAGTATAATTGGAGCAGTGTAAATTTCTACTAATCATTCTTTCTTTATTAGATAATCTTGGAGAAGATTGTCCTGTTTTCGAGAATCTGTTCGAGTTCTGCCAAATTTATGCTGGTGGAACTATAGGTAAAAATCACATCTTAACAGTTCCGTCATGAAAGTTTGACTTACATTTACTAACCTTAACATAATATTTACTCACAGATGCTGCACGCAGATTGAACAACCAGCTTTGTGACATTGCAATAAATTGGGCTGGTGGATTGCACCATGCCAAAAAGTGTGAAGCATCTGGATTTTGTTACGTTAATGACTTAGTTTTGGGCATTTTGGAGCTTTTGAAGCATCATGCCCGTGTTCTGTACATTGACATTGATGTGCATCATGGCGATGGGGTGGAAGAAGCCTTCTATTTCACTGATAGGTATTAAAAAAACACAGGGCTTGTTTGAGCCCCATTTTTGTCAAAAAAAAATGCATTTTTGAATAGTGTATTGATGGAAATATGTGGTTAAAAAATAAGAAAAAGTTTTAAATTTGTGTGTAATATTATTTTATTGAAGAATGTGTTATTGAAATGGGGTCAAAACACTATTCAAGAATGCATTCAAAAAATTGGGGTCAAACAAGGGCATAATATGCAGCCTGTTAACTTTTGATGCTGATCATTAATTTAACTTAGTATTTGATAATCAGATAAATAGCTTCTATCATACGGCCATCTCAAAGCTAATTTCCTGTTTAGCAGTTGGTCTACTCGTTAAATTTATTAAGTGTTTTTAGTTGGCTTTTACATCTTTTGTGTTGATAATACAAGTGACATTTCAGAGAGATCTATTGTCAGTTTGTCAAAGAACATGGTTTTTTTTTTTTTCTTTTTCAAAGGGAAAGGTTTTTTTTTTTTTTTTTACTTGAATCGAAATGTTAATTTTGGTGCTCTTTTAAGATGCTCAGGAAATTTAAATTTGTGAAATGTAAGTTCCAACCATGTCCGATCTATTCTTTTCTGGTTTCCTAGATAACTGGAAACAGATCTGATATTTTTCTTTAAATAGTTCTTCTCCTCGTCTGTTTTTCTTTCAAATCTTATTTCTCATTTTGTTGCATTTGATTTGATGTTTTTGCCATCCAAACGGTTTGATAGAATTAAAATTCTATCTGATACTGGATTTTTTGAGCCAACAATCAAAGAGCGAGTTAAAAGACACTGGCCTTGTAAATTGGTCGGGCAAGGGTAAAGTTACTTGGCTTATTATTGATTCTGGATCATACAAAAGTCAGTCTGGTGATAGAACTTTCCTAGACAGACGGTTAATTTGGAAATTTACTTTATTTATTTAGTCCTACTCTTATGTTTGCAATTATTACCAATACGATTTTTGTCTGTTTTGGAATAGAATTTTATATGTGAGCAGATATCCCATTCCTTATCTGCTCACAGATATCTCATTCCTGAAATTGGTTTAGTGTCATACTGGTTCTAGATTGATATTGTTGAACTCAAACCGTTAATTGCTACCAGTACTTTCAACTTGGCCTGAACACTTAGGTGACCCTTGCCAGGCTAAATTGTTTTATTTACTTTTATAGTTAACTAGTGATAATTGAATTGTACCGAGTATTGGATCATTTTAGTCTCTCTATAATGCTTGTATTCCTTGGAAATAGGTGTACCAATGGAGACATGACTTGCTCCTGAAAGATGTTTTAGGAAATTTATGAGAAATCTAGCATCGAGTAGAATTTACTCCAATATTAATTAAATTGGTAGGTTTAATCTGGCAGGGTGATGACTGTTAGTTTCCACAAGTATGGGGATATGTTCTTTCCAGGCACGGGTGATCTCAAGGTGCTTCTGCTACCATCTCTCTTTTCCATAACTGTCATTTTCACTTCTCTTGATTGGAAATGTGGAGATGTGGCATTATTTTTATAGATTAGTTCCTTAGGGTTCATTGCATTCAATGATTGAATGGTTCATTATATGGAACACTGACGGAGTTTGAATAACTTGACAGTCTTATATTATATGGTAATTGTGCTCTTAGTTCATCGGTGTTTCAGAATCAAATTCTTTTGAGGTCACTTTTATCCTTGCAAAAAATTGCTCCTGCACTTACTCCTGAATCAAATTCTGGCTTCCATCACTTTAAAAGAAACTGCTTTGACTCTCTGTGAAGTGCTTGCGGAAAGAGTGGTTTGATGAATAACGGGAGGAGAATCTGTTGTGAAAAGCATTTGTAGATATATGCAGTTGTGTGACATGTCTATCTTTTACTGTATTTTAAATCTGGTGACTAACCCTAAGACCTATATATACTGAATGCAGATATCTCTAACATTGCCACGGTGTGTTCATGTGTATTTTGTTTCCATTACTGTAAACAGCTTTAATGTGCTTGTCCAAGCTTGTTGACAGAATAATGAAATGGCTTTTTCTGAGTTCTAACTAAAACGGTCTGCTGTTAAGAAAACTAGCTTTGAGAATCACTTGTGAGTTCGTTTTGGTCCCAGAATATTATTCAGGGCAGGCAGCCAGATTCCAATGCTGGTACAATATTTAAAAATTCTCTTAAGTCATAAAGGATGCTTTTGTCTCTACCATGAGCCAAGTTACTTTTGGCATCTTTGAATGTTATTTTCCCCTATAATTATTTATTTCTTGTTTTCCTTAGATTCCAGAAAATCACTAGCCTATTGCAAGTCATAGAATATAATATTCATCCCGTGTTTCTTCAACTCACTGGATTAGTGTTGCCCAATATAACTTAGACAATTACATGTTATTTCAAATTTAATATTTTCCTTAATTGAAACTGGGTGGTGATTTGTGACAGGCCTTGAAATCTGTAAAAAAATCTTGAGTAAGCTTTCAAACTATTCTAAGACTCCATCTTAATCTGATTACAAAGGATTTTTATCCTTGTGTTGATTTAATTTTGAAGGATGTAGGAGAAAGAGAAGGCAAATTTTATGCCATAAATGTCCCTCTCAAGGATGGAATAGATGACGCCAGTTTCTACCGTCTCTTTAAGTTAGTAAGTTTTCCTGAATTGACACTTGGCGCTTGTTCTGACACATTTCTTGTTCAGATTTGATGGTTTGAGGGTTGTGATGTGATTATACAGGTTATTACGAAGGTTGTTGAAACCTATCAACCGGGGGCAATTGTTCTCCAATGTGGAGCAGATTCACTTGCTGGCGACCGTTTGGGCTGCTTCAACCTTTCCATTGATGGTGTTATTTTGCTTGTAGTTGTAACATTTGTTGTTCCTTTCCCATTTTGTTGGCTGTCACTCTTCATTCTACCATATGCTATTCTCATTCATCAACTTCATCACCAAATTGGCTACTTTTGACAATATTTGCTTACGTTATCATTGGATTTTTCCTGCAGGGCATGCAGCTTGCGTTAGGTTGGTGAAGAATTTGAATTTGCCCCTGCTGGTAAGCTTATATTCAAAACAAATTAAGAAATGCCCAGTTATGTAGTTCCGAGTTATGACCTGTTGAAAGGTGTTTTCTTCTTGCAGGTAACTGGAGGTGGGGGATACACTAAAGAGAACGTGGCTAGATGTTGGACTGTAGAGACTGGAATTCTTTTAGATGCAGAGCTTCCTGATGGTACGCTGATTCTCCTCTGTCTCATGGGAATGCCCCGTCTCCCATTTACAGTTTTCTGATATATATGATTTGTTAGCTTTAATCACCATCATTAATATTTTCTTCTGTTCATTTTTTGTCCATTCAGATTATTGATCTTTTCTTCTTTTTGGTGACATCATATACAATGTTTTTGGGTATCATTTGCTTAGTGCATGTTTGGCTAAGCTCAAAAAAGAAAAAGCAACTTTTTAGTCATTAAAAAAGTCATGCGAAAAGTTACTTGTTAAAATAAGTAACATTTTTCAACTTTATCCAATAAAAAATTATTTGGTTTAAACCTTATTAATTTACTTATAAGTAGACTTTATAAGCATAGTCAGATATGCTCTAATAATTCTGCTATTAAGCATGCCTTTTCACAATGCATCCAGGTGCAGAAGTTAGCAAAAGCCATCTATATCTTTTCCATTACTGCAGAATGAAGCTAGCGTAGTCCTACATCCTAAGTATTATATATCTTTGTCTTGCAGAGATACCAGAAAATGAGTACATCAAATATTTTGCTCCCGATTATTCATTGAAAATTCCGAGTGGGCCCATGGTATGTGAAACTTTTTGTGTGTCCCTCTACTCATGCCCCATTTGCTGCTACTTGCTATAATATCAATATACATCAGCTAATTATCCGTGTTTATATAATTTTACTGGCAATGTTGTGTTATCTGTTGACTGAACACTGTCAAACTTAGTTGAATTTGTTGGTTCTGTTAACGTGTTTTAACTGTTTCTGTTAAGCAGCAAACAAAGTTTAATTTCCACGTCTAATAATTTTGTTGATCGAGCAGGAGAATTTGAATAGCAGATCGTATCTTAACTCAATCAGGCAGCAAGTGCATGAAAATCTTCGCTCCATCCAACATTCCCCTAGTGTACAGTTGCAAGAGGTAAGCAGAACACAGGAAATATTCAAGTCCAAACTAGTATTGTTTCCGTGTATGCAGGAAGTTATGTTCTACATAGCATGCAAAATAAGCTACTGCAAAGAATTTGATTTATGTTTGTGCTAAAAAGAGTTCTTCTGTTGCTAGCCTATTTATTAGTACGAGGGAAAAAAAATGCAGAAATTCAAACCAATAACCTCTGTAGCAAGTTGGGCTCTAACCTTGGATTTGGAGCACTTAAAATCCTTGTTCTTTTACTTTCGTTGCTCTAATAGTCCCAGTTTCCATTCAACTTGCCATTAGAATTGCATGTGCAAGTATTGTGAGGGTGAAATGGATAAAACACAATAATTTTAATAAGAAACGAATAAAATAAGAAATAGGGAATAGAAAGAAAAGGAAAAGTAATAAACATCCTCTTCAATTTTATTTTTCGTTTCATTTAAAAGTCTACAATCATCTTTTCAACAATAAATAGGCAGTTTTCATCAATGGAGATACTTCTGCAACAATGACACAGAAAAGGTTTGAGGACTAAAATTTTTTTAAGGTTAGGGACGAACTTGATACTAAGGCTCCAACCTCCATCCAAATTGTGCAATTTTTCCTTCATTTGTGTTGAAAAACATGTTGTGTATTAACAATAATATTCATGATTAATGCTATTGAACAATACAAGGGGCTTAAAAATAGTTGATTTCTGATTGGTGATTTCTACCTTATATTATTTTGACTTGTCCAAGACTAATGATTGGTCCATGGGTTGATGAAGGATATCTACCCCTGCATGTATTTTTCTATTGAACATTTCCTGTGTTATATGAAACTCACCGATTTTTTTTTTAATTTTTTTTTATTAGGTACCCCCTGATTTTTACATTCCCGATTTTGATGAAGATGAGCAGAATCCTGATGAACGAGTGAATCGTAAGTAAAAGCTGTATAGCTACACGACCACACTTGGTCGAGGCCTCTTTTATCTTCTTGTGGGTTTATTGTATTCTTCCTGCATGTGCTAAGTATGTTAAATTTCTCCTTAATTTATATGTCATCTCAGGACACAAGAAAGACAAGCAAATCCAGCGTGATGATGAATATTACGCAGGTGATAACGATAACGATCATATTATGGATGATGCATGAAGTGTAAAGTTGGTGTTGAATAAATTCTAATTTCCTAGATGTCTAGGTCTCAGATTTTAGTGTGAATATGCAGAACATAGACGTGATTAGCTTTCATGTATGCTTTTTGCCTTCTATGAGAAATAGACAAAAACATACTATTATTCTTTTTCTGTGTCTAAATCTAATTTTTGGCAAGATCATTATGGTTTAGCTGGAAGTTGATTAAACATATTCTTGAGTTTGTAATGTATGATTTGTACCTTATAGAATGTCTTTGGAAGTAGTTTTAACTTCTCAATAATTGCAATCTACTCTTACTAGCATGTTGCATCTAATCTTGAGAAAACACGAAGGACTTGTTTTCATATTGAATAGGATTGATGAAGAGAATTGCTAAATTCATTAGTCTCTAGCTTCCCTTGCACCCGATGGTTATGTTCCATGCCCCATGCCCAACATTAAACTTATACAAGGTCTTCTGTAATCTTGTCCAATTCAACAAGCCAAAAATGCTAAGGGTGTGTTTGATAGCCACTCAATTCCATGAGCTTTTCCATTTTCCCACTTTTTTATTGGTTGATATACTTTTTTTTCTAGGGAATTGGAATTCCCACTTTGCTTCACACGGTCGCAATTTCCCTCAATTCCTTGAATTCATTCTCCCACCATTTTGGTGGGAAAGTCTTTTCCAGGTTCTGTCAGTTTTTTTGTTGTTTTTTTTTTTTTTTTTTT
>CAIGRT010014468.1:0-10208 GCA_903798405.1 Fraxinus platypoda
TTAACTTGGTACCCATAGCTTTCTGAAACTTATCCAAAACTTCGAAGTAAACCTCGAGTCTCTGTCCAACACGATAGAAATGGGAACACCATGAAGCCGCATAATCTCTCTGACATAAATCTGTACGAGCTGTTCTAAGCTATAGGTTGTCCAAACTGGCAGGAAATGAGCAGATTTTGTCAGTCGATCCACAATCACCCAGATTGCATCATGACCTCTCGCTGATTTGAAAATCGACGACAAAATCCATTGCAATCTTCTCCAATTTCCATTCGAGTATGTCCATGGGATTCAACGGTCCCGACGACCTCTAATGTTCAGCCTTCACCTATTGACAAACCATGCATTTGGACACAAACAGAGCTATCTTCCCCTTCATATTTCTCCACCAAAATTCGGCTATTTCAATTCATTTCCTCCTCTCAGTTCTCATCTCAGCCCTGATCTTTTTCGAAAATGGGTCATCTTTCTGAGTAGCTACTATTCTATCCCTGAGTGTTGATTTCACGGTAAAATTTGCTAATATTGCTGATGTCTTTACTGGTGAAATTAATACTTCAATTCTCAGGTTCTCAAAATCTCTGATTAAATGATCATGCCTTGTACACAATGCTGACAACTGTCCCATGTTCCTTCTACTCAGTGCATAGCCTTACCCGAATGGTACAAGATATGTAGTCGTAATTCTTCACTAATTCTAAGAATCATCATTGTCTCATATTCAACTCCTTCTGAATGAAAAAGTATTTGTGACTCTTGTGATCTATATAGATTTCACACTTGTTCCCGTATAGGTAGTAGCGCCAAATCTTCAAGGCGTGTACTACCACGGCTAGTTCTAGATCATGGGTAGGGTAATTTTGTTCATATTGTTTCAATTGCCGCGAAGCATAAGCTATCACTTTCCCATGTTGTATCAAAACACATCCCAAACCAAGCTTGGATTTATCACTATAAATCACAAAACCTTCTGAACCATCGGGGATAGTCAACACTGGCGCAGATATGAGCCTGAAAACTCTGTTCGCATTTCTCCGACCAAACAAAGTTAGTACCCTTTCGACTCAATTGTGTCAGAGGACTCGCGATCTTAGAAAATCCTTCTATAAATCGCCGATAATAGCCAGCTAAACCTAGAAAACTCCTCACTTCCCCAACATTTGTAGGTTTTGGCCAATTGGTCACAGCCTCAACTTTGGATTGATCCACTTCAATTCCTCAGGTTGTAACAGTATGGCTTAAAAATCTCACTCGGTCCAGCCAAAATTCAAATTTCTTGAATTTGCCATACAACTTCTCATCATACAGTATTTCCAGAACTGTCATCAGATGTTCTTCGTGTTGCTAAGAATCCCTTAACTATATCAGTATGTCGTCAATAAATAAAATGACATACATATCCAAATACTGATGGAACACCCTATTCAACAAGTCCATAAATCATCTCTTCATCTCTTATTTGAAACACCAAAGGGTGCTTCCATTCTATCATGAATAATACATAACACGTTAAATGCAAATCGAAAACAAGTAATTTTTTTTAATTCACTTATAAAAGTGCCGAAACAACCCTACCTTAAACACTTTGAGTTTGAATATCCTCTTGTGTTCAATATATAATAAAATTCAGTGTTCTCTTTACTTCTTCTTTAGAAATTTTTTTAGATTTAAAGTGCCTTAGTCTATGGGAAGAAAAGCAGAATATTTATGTGTGGGTATAATAGTTTGGGGAAGGAAATGTTGCCTTAGAAGTTATAGGAGATTATTGTTTTTCAAATGCAAAAATGATCAGGTAATTGGTAGTAACCAAAATTGGATTTAAAACAACGATAGTGGAATATTAATTAGGTGTATAAATGGTGGGTTATGGGTTATAAACGTGTAGGCACCATTTTCATATGAATGACAGTTTTGTTTATAATTAACATAATGGCATTAATTGATTTGAAGGATATGGCATTTAGCAAATGANAAATGGTGGGTTATGGGTTATAAACGTGTAGGCACCATTTTCATATGAATGACAGTTTTGTTTATAATTAACATAATGGCATTAATTGATTTGAAGGATATGGCATTTAGCAAATGATTCAAATGGTATGCTTAGTGGAGAAAAATGAAAAGTCGGCTTAAGAAAAAAAAAAAATGGGAATGCATTAGTGGAGGAAAACCGTGAGTGAGAAAAAAATAATTATGATGGGATGAATATGGGGTTGTTTGGTCTATATACGGTTTATCTAGTTCTTAAAATTTAAGCACTAAACATGTGTGCAACAATTACAATAACGTGTGTCGTCAAAATAAAAATTTGTCAATTACTAGAAGTTCAATACCTTACAAAAATTTTAAAAACAAGTGCGCGAAACTTTACTATCGTGGCCAAAACTTTAATTTGAACCTTAGGGTCGTAGCGACTTAATAATATAATTCAAATTATTTTCGAGTATTACAAGAAAATTTATTTTAAAACGAAATACAAGATTGTTTTTATTTTTTTTTCGGTCTCTATATTTGAGGTTTGCACGATGAGTTAGAATATTTATTTATGCCTAAAATATCCCAATATATTCATATTAAAATTATTTTACATGACTCCTAAATACACAATAACACCTCTATTGGATCATGATCGATTTAATTTGGGCTTATAGAGAGACGTCTTGGCCCAACATATTTGTGATTCGGGTTGTGCATAACCCATTGCGTCTTTTAGTAGCATTACCTATTAAGAATTTACTTAATCATGCACAACAAAAGTTAAAACAATTTCAATTTCCACTAAGGATCTACTTTATTTTAAAATAAATATTATGAAAAGAATTATACATTTAGTTAATTATGCGAAGAACAATTACGATCTGTAATCTACATCTGTCCAATAATCCAGCCTCCAATAAAAATCCACATAATGAACAAAAATGAGAGAATTATGGTTTCTCTTTCTTATACTAGCAAGATAATAATTGCGTCATAATTTTGCAAACCCTAACAGCTTATTAATAGAAGTTTAAATAGGCGGCATGTCCATTTAACTTGACCCCATCTAATGTTTAATTAATCTAATTATTTAAGCTTGGTCCATAAATTAATTAATCCAATTAATTAACTTGGGCTCATTAACAAGTAGCCTAATTAATTAATTAATTATACAAATGTTGAATACTTGTCAATTAGTTACTTAGTGGCATCATTCTTCTAGTTCTCATTTTTGTATGTGATCCATTAAGTTCTTAATCATGGTACTTGTTGACGTGAATTATTATTTTGATCTAATCATAATCGATAAATTAAAATGCCCATTTTTAATTTATTATCAATTCACATTCGTCGTCCCAAATTGACATCTAGCATGTGTCAGAGCAATACATGTGATAAAAAATGTCGCATTGTATGACAAAATCAAACTTGTTCATTTATCGTGAAACTATAATTCTTTCGTCAATATGATCCGATCAATTACGAGATATGAATGTATGTCAATCTTGATTATCGATCATATCTTTCATCCCACTCTTAAGTCAATATTAGTTGAAAGGTCTTTTCGACTTATGAATACACCTTGACCAAGAATTTCGACCAAGAATTTCGTTATCAACTAAACTAAAAGAAATATACATCATAATCTCTTAGTAACTAAGAGTGATGAATCATCTATTGATCGTTCCTAACATTCATATGATTCTTGATATACTCGAATGATGTCATATTAATGTAACTCATGGTAGAGTAACATCCAACATCACCAAAGCATGAATGTCCCCATATAAATCACTGTGATGACCCCAAATCAAAGGACCAATCCACTATCGAACGTTAGAGATTAACCACTGACACTCATATGATTATTCATGTGAAATCTCTAGTGGGTCTCTAATGTTTTTTTCTTCTAATAAAACATTCACATATTCATTTAAATGCCACCATATTTTAGCTTGTAAGATCAACTACTCACTACATAAGTGAGAAATGTCACACATAATAGTCTAGTCATAATAACGATATTTATATCTCGTTATTATGACCACAGATAATTTAAGATTCAATCATACGCAATTTATTTCTCACCATCACAACTCATGGTAATTAACAAATTACTTGGACTTGAATCTACAGACTCTATTAATATAATTTATATGAATAATAATTCAATCAATTAAATAATAGATCTACAATAAATAAAATGCATTGAACATATTAAAAGTGTTTACGTCCAAAATTGATTGGACCTAGGACAAAACACTTATAAACTCTCACTTGCACTAGATTCAATCATTTATGTATCTTATATCATAAGAATCTACATAAAGATCATGTTTATGCTGTGATAACTTTTTGTCGGTGGATCTGCAATATTATCAATTGTCTGATATCATTCTTTCTTTATGCCATTTCTTTGTATTATCTCAGATGAAATGATACCGATTTAAACATGTTTCGATCATTGATGAAATATTAGTTCTTTCACTTGTACGATAGCTCAATTGTTATCACAATACAGATGTATGGGATTAAATGTTGGAACTACTCCAAGCTTATGAAAGAACTTCTTGATTCAAACCACAACATTTTCTACGTCTGAAGTAGTAACGTATTAGGCTTTCGTTATTGAATCAACAGTAATTTTTTATTTAGAACATTTCGAACTAACCATATCGTTATTAAGAGTAAACACATATCCTGATTGAGATTTGCTATCATCCTCGTATGATTGAAATTATTTGACAACCTTAATTTTGCCGATTGAAGCATAGGGACATCATTTTCCATTAATAATATGTCATTTGTATATAATATTAGGAAACAAAAGTTCCCCCCTTGTATTCTTATGAACACACGACCGTCTCCATTTTTTATAAAATCAAACATTTTGATTACCTCAATAAAACGAAAAATTTCAGCTTCTAGAGGTTTGCTTCAATCCATATATGGATTGATCAAGCTAGCGTACCTTGTAACAATATTTGGATTTAAAACCTTCGTGTTATGTCATGTACACTTTCTCTAGCAAGTTCATGTTAAGGAATGCAGTTTTGACATCCATTTGCCATAACTCATAGTCATGGTATGCAACTATTGCAAGCAAAATCCGAATGGACTTAAGCATAGCTATAGGTGAAAATGCTTCATCAAAGTCAACTCTTTGTCTTTCTTTGTAACCCTTTTGCTACTAGCCTTACTTTGTATGTGTGGATGTTCCCATCTATGTCCACCTCTTTCTAGTAAACTCATTTATACCCTATAAATTTTACCTCATCAAGCCGATCAACCAAGGTCAAAACCTTTTATACACACATCGAGTTCATCTCAGATTCTATGGTCTCTTACGATCTCTTTGAGTCAACACTTGACTTTACATCTACGTAATTAGTAGGTTTATCGTCCTCGATTAGTTATACTTAATTAGTAATCATAAATTCGTACCTTCTAATAACTCAAATGATCTTACAAGGTTTACACAAAACTAGCTCTCATGAGTCTTTACTTCCTAATTAAGAGTTTGTTCCTCAACATGCGTGGGATCAAACTCGGATTTATCTATTTGATCAACTATATCTATAGACTCTTGAACTTGTTCAAGTTCTATTTTGCTCTAACTGTCCTCTCCTAGAATGAACTCTTTCTCTAGGAATGAACTCTTTCTCTAGAAAGATGGTATGTCATATGACGAAAACTTTATTCTTAATGGGATTATAGAATTGATATCTAATTGTTTCTTTTGGATATCCCATTGATATGCATTTATCATATTTAAACTCTAGCTTGTCTGATGTAGTGTACTTCACATAAGTATCACAGCCCCAAACATTTATATAAGACAAGTTGGACTTTCTACCTTTCTACAACTTGTATGGAGTTTTGTCAACCAATTTCAATGGGACATTATTTAGTGTGTAGCACACAACAATCGGTGAATGACCCCAAAATGATTTTGAGACATTTACATGACTCATCATTGATCGCACTATATTTAATAGTGGGTGATTCCTCCTTTTAGATACAACATTATTTTGTAGTGTATGAGACAAAGTCCACTACGAGAAAATCTCGTCCTCCTTTAGATAATCTAAAATTTTACCTTTATGATATTCTTCACATTGATCAGATCGTAGTGTTAGAATACATTTACCTAATTATTTCTCTATTTATAGCTTAAATTCTTTGAATTTTTCAAGAGTTTTATGATTGAATCTCATCAAATATACATGACCATTTTGTAAAAATCATCAGTCGATGGCATGAAATAAGAAAAACCTCATATAGCAGTAATTGACATGGGTCCATATACATCACTATTTAGTATTTATTAGGCCCGGTAATTGTGAAGCTCTTTCTCTTTTTCAAGAAAAATGAAATTTCATCATCTTACCTAACAGGCATGATGTGCATTTTTCGAATGATTTAAAATCAATTGACCCCAAATATCCATTTCTGTGTAATTTGGAAACGCATTTTTCATTTATGTGACCAAGTCTGCAATACCAGATATAGTTAATAATTAGGTTATAACTTTTATGTCTTTTTTCTTTATATACTCATTATAGAAAACTCAATATTTAGAATATAAATGTCATTTTATAATTTACAATAACCATTAAAATTTTATCAAGATTAAAAGAACAACAATTGTTCTTATCATTAATTGAAAAAAAAAAAAATTCATGTCCCAATATGAAATTGAAGTAATGTTCTTGGTAATGGTGGATACAAAATAATATTTCACTAATTCTAATACTAAGCTTAAAGGCTATGGCAAGAAGTATGCTCTTACAAACTATGCAATAACCCTTGCACATTTTCAATGTGTAGGTCAATTTCTCCCTTCTACAGTAATCTACTTTTATTTAGTTTCAACATATTTATATAATATGCAATTCATATCTGGTATCCAATACCCAAGAAACCAATCAAGTAGACATATTAACTTCAACAATAAAGATGCCTGAAGTGAAAGCTTCAAAAGACTTCTTTCAATTCAAGCTTGGAGGTAAGCCTTCCAATTCCCAATGATTTTTTCATTCCAAAATGATAACAAGGATCATTAGATTTGATATTGTCATTTTCTGTTTTAACTGTCTTAATCATCTTGGATGCTTTCCTAAAGCATTCTTTAGACTTCTTCTTAGTCCCCTGGAGGAATCAATGGTCAAGACTTGCCCACTTATAACCTTGATTTTGGGCTCAACAGCCTTGTGCATGTTCAGTAACTTAATGAGCGTGTATTCAATTCTATTCATGTTAAATTCATAATAAACTATAAATAGTTCTTTAACAGATATTGCAAAATCAAGTCAATACTTAGTTCATGGTCTATCACTGAACCCAAATGAGACAACTTCTCAATATAGTCAATCATTTTCAGTACATGAATATTGATAGAAGATCATTCTGCCATTTTGTACCAAAATAGTTGCTTGAAAGTTTCATATCTTTCCACATATGATTTTTCTTCATATCCTTCTGTTGCATAACTATTATCACTGTGTTTATTATAAGCAACCACATCTTCCTCGATCGAGTCCTCAGTGGGTGTCTCTGGAAAAAGCTACTCAAGGACATAAACAATTTTCTCATACTTGAGAACAATTCTCAAATTGTGGTGTCAATCGAGAAATTTTGGCTCGATCAATTTTATTGTAATACGTTATGCCCCTCAAATATATATGATTTACTCATGATTCAAAAATGTAAATGATGAAAATAAAAGAATAATATATATAAAAATATATAAATTAATATAACATGGTCTTTTATTAAATTAATAATGCTCACACGGTTTAACTCAAATTTATAACCATCTCAAATAAATTTACGGAATTTGTACTTGATTCTTGGTATACTGAGATCTCATTTGTTATATTAAGACCTTGAGTGTACTCAACAACCCTTAATAAAACATATAGGTAGATACTATTATCAATTGTATCTCCATACAACTTTCATATCATTAAACTGACAACTATTTGTCTTCACACATCTCATGTGTTATCTTAACATGCCTTTAGAATCTATCTCCTTGAGTGCTCTTAACAAAAATTAATTTTAGTTAAGTCAAATTCATTATTCAGAAATATTTAATATTTCATAGTATCCCATATACCAGCCGTAACTTTACTCAACAAGTTGAGATTGATTTAGGACTCTGATTTTTCATTATAATAATAGAAGGTGAATAATAAATTGACTTAATATTTTGACAAGAGATTTATCATGCAAATGTTTCATCATAATAATTATAAATATTTTTCATACATATAGCATGCAAATAAACAAACATATAATAGTGTGGGCGATTTTGAATTAATTATATCTAGCATTCTCGAGCCAAAGGAATGACTGGTTGGTCAGTTTCTAGGAGGCTATTGCATTGGCTTATGCAATACACCATCCCCATGGTCTCCTCTTCTTCTTTATTTTTAGCTGCAACTCGTATTCTATACTAATTGGCGTACAAGCCTAAATGAATTGGACACACAAGCTCTTAATAATAATAACGGACTCACGGATCCAAAAAGATAAGAGCTCGCAGGTCCAAATAACAATAATTAAACTAACCATTCAACACATCCACATTGTGATATATTTATCTAAATTAGTTTAGACGATCTTAGTTACTAAAAATTTGAAATATTTATATATATAATATTAAATATTAATAGGAATGTATTAATGTGATCACTATATATTTAGTGGATGATTATAATTAGCGAATTTATTTAATTAAAATCAAATATTAAATTTGAGTCCAACTCTTATTCTAAAATTATAGGACGAAATAATTTAATTAAAATCAAATTCTAATTAAATACAAATTAAAGTCCAACTCTAATTCCAAAACTTTAGAGAATGTTTCAAATTTTAATTAAATAACAAATTAGAATCCAACTTAGTTCCCAAAAAATTTTATGGCAGGACAATATAAAAGTCTAATTAAATATCAAATTAAAGTTCAACTCTAATTTCAACTGTATTACATTTTAATTTAAGATAAAACTCCCAAATAAAATAAAATTCAATTTAGAATCAAATTTTAATATTTAAGTTAAAATTCAATTTTAACTATAATTTAGTAGTAAATTTTAAATAAAAATTTAATTTGGATCAAAATTAAAATTATTGTCAAAATTGAAAATATAAGTCAAACCCTTTTAAAATTAAATTTATATCTTTTATTTTAATTACATTCAAAACCCTTTTGAAAAATTGTTCGGACCACTCCAATCTCTCAAATTGTAGGAAACCCCCTTTCTTTAATAATTGCAAAATTGACCCTAAATTAAAATTGTGGCCAAGGGCCTACAATTTCGCAAAATGCTTCAGAGGCCTCCGTTCCCAAAATCTATTACAAAACACTAAAATTTATCTCGACAGCGCCATGAAGAATCACAGGGTACGCCGCAGCGGGGGTACACTCGCAGCGCAAGCATGCTGCTGCTACTAGATCAGGCTACTAAGAAGCTCATGTTAGAAAACATTTGGATTCGAGGTAATCCTAAAATTGCATCATGCTAGAAAACTTTTGGATTAGAGGTAATTCTAAAATTGCATCTCTTCCAATTACCTTTAATAGTGATGATGAGCATGAGATCATATATCTCCACTACGATGCGTTGGTAGTACAGGCTGTAATAGTTTGTAATGGCCTTAGCTGCGTGTTGGTGGACAATAGCAGCTCGTTAATTATTTTGTTTGGAAGTGCTTTTGACCAAATGCACGTAGATCACCCTTAGGTACATATGGATGAAACTTTTTATGGTTTTATTGGGAATGATCCAATCCTGAGAGGACATATTACTTTAGCAATAGAAATAGGAGAAGAGCCAATTGTATTATATAGGTATATGGACCTCCTAATTATGAACAGCAGGTCCGCACACAACAAGATCCTTGGAAGGCTTGCCCGAAAAAGGTTAAAGGATGTAACCAAGCAACTTCGCACGAATGCTACCTCAGGGCTCTAAGATAAGCAGCCCCAAGGGCTATTATGATTAATATCGCATTGATAATTGAAAGTGAAAAGAACATGCTTGAAAACCATCGTCTAGGAAAGCAAGTATCCGATGCTTTGAATTATGGGTTGAAAGACCTATCTGCCAGCGAAGATAACTTCACAAGTACTAGGGGAAACATGGGGGGTTAATTACCCCATTAGTCACTGAACTTTGGCCAAAGTTTCCACCAGGTCACTG
Source organism: Fraxinus platypoda (assembly GCA_903798405.1). Classification (NCBI taxonomy): domain Eukaryota; kingdom Viridiplantae; phylum Streptophyta; class Magnoliopsida; order Lamiales; family Oleaceae; genus Fraxinus; species Fraxinus platypoda. Next base: position 10,188 of record CAIGRT010014468.1, read on the forward strand.
AACTTTAAAAATTACTTGATT
>CAIGRT010014482.1:0-19828 GCA_903798405.1 Fraxinus platypoda
ACATGAACGTTGTAATTTTTTGGCAACTTTATTGCTATCATTGTTTGAACTTGCAAATGATAGATATGTTGCTAAATGATAGATACTCTTCCATTGTTGGTTTGTATTTGCCTCTTCTAAGTATGCTGTGCATACATATGTCCTTACCCTGGTGGAACTTTCTTGGTTTTATTCTTACCACTCCTATAATGTGTAAAGAAAATGGCAAAACTGACAGCAAGAAATATTGAAAAAGACAAATAAACAAGAAAATTCGTTTCAAGATCCACAGATAATGACAAGAAAAAGATTGACAAAGAAATAAAAGTTGGATAGAAAGACGGAAACGAGTAGTCTATTCCTGCTATATATATACTATGCAGTATGCATCATGCATGAGAGAATAATGTAAATAATTTATTAATAAAAGTCAACTTCTTTGATTACGTGGAAAAAATCAGCCAATCGTGTGATCACAGTCATTCCCTTCAGTGTATTATTGTAGGATCTACCATTGAAATATTTCACAAAAAATCATATGCATGTGCATCTGCTTACCAATCTTATGTAATCTCCTAATCAATTCTACACTTGATCATCATAAATCATCTGAAGGGTTGAATATACAGGATTTAAAACTGCTTGGGCGGCATATTAGTCAAACACTATTAAAATTCTTGCTGTCAGTTTTGTCATTATATGTTCTCAAAATGCCATAAAATTTCACCATTTGTATGTGGATTAGTTTATCTATTTCGGTTTGATTCAAAACCACAATCTGAAGCGTGCGTCCAGTCGTTTTCCATTTCCGATCTCAGGAAACTACAATCCATTTATGAATATTAAATCTGTGCTTGTGAGAAATGGGAATCCTGATACGTTGTGATAGAACTGGTGAGCTTGTGATGTGATGGGGTTGTGAGAAATGGATATTAAAACTGTAATTAAAATCTAGCGCCCGTAAGATTTATGCTTGTGATGGGTTTGTGAGAAATGGATCCTGGAAAAATGGTGATTTTGAGTTGACTACTAAGGTTTGTGAATTGGAAATCCTGATACGTTGTGATAATTTTATGAATATTTTATATGAATTTGAAGTCAGATATGATTCCTCTTGTTTGTTCATAATTGAGTAAAACTGTGCTCAATGTGTTGAAGTACTAAAAGGTCAATGTTATTTTTCAAATTATAAGGGGAGGACATGTAATAATAGACATAGTTTGTTTGTGATCCTTGTGGTCGATCTTGTTATATTTGTTTTGACATTCTCTGTAATCATAATTATTATGCTACATTACAAAAATTACAGTGTCATCTTTATCTGGAAAATATTTTGAAACAATACAAAAATTGGTTTCTTGAATTCCATGCAAATTTAACTAATTTTTTCAGGCTCTTTACAATGTTAGGGCTGCTCACTTGAATCATCATATCGTCCTTTTGTTTTCTTGAATTTTTAATGATATTCCTGTTTTAGTTTTCACTTTTGCTGCTCCCTTTTCCAGTTCAGTGGTAAATCAGTTGGCATAGTTGGATTGGGCAGGATTGGCTCACCCATAGCCAAGAGAGCTGAAGCCTTCGGCTGCACCATCAGTTACCACTCCAGAACCAAGAAACCAACTACAAATTATAGAGCATACTCATTTCTTAAGAAATAACTCGCAGCATGGAAGTTCATTTCTAGGAGGGAAGGTCATGGAAGGTTTATATTTATGAAGAATTGTTTCGTTTAAGAGGATATATCGGCTTATGTTGACGAATATTCTTGCACTGACCTATATTTGGTTTAATTAAGATGCTGTTAGATATAGAAATGAACTATTTAAGAATCACAGCCCTTAAAGAGAAGGGATGCAAACAAGGTTTTGAGATACTGAGAATATATGAAATTATTTACTATTAATCAATGTTTGGGAATTTAATCAAGGATGATTTGTTGGGATGGCATTATCAAGTTACTATTACTTCCATTCAGCTGCTTGTCTTGTGTTCTATTATGCAGATTCAGTCATCTATGATCTCAAGCTACAATCCAGCCAATGTATCATCCAGTTAAAGACCAAGGAATTGTGCAATTGTTAAAATAGCAGAAATTTTTAAATAGAGATGTATTTAAAATTGTATCAACTGTATCAATGTATCAACTGTTTTGTTGTTAGCTGATCAGAATTATTATTATACTGTTGTAATATTAATTACAGAAGAAAATGTATAGAAATGTGAAAGCAATATTGTTATTTCCTTGCATGAACTTCTATAAGTACCATCTATTTGGTAAACTCTGTCCATTTTGGCTTGTCATTTTCATTAGTTTCTTTTAATGATGACATAATTTCAGGATATTTTCCTCCTACAGACGAACGACAAATTGACACCTTTTAAAATGAAATTTTAAAGTCTTAATACAGTATTAGAGTCCATTAAAGTGTATTTCGTTCCGACTAGCACTTGGATGTTAAATTTAGACGAGCCACTTGGATGTTAAAATTTAGATTGTGTTTTTGATATGTGGAAAAAATATTTCAAAATTTAACAACTTCAAAATTAACATTATTATTTAATACTATATTAACATTAAACAATTAAAATTTATTGAATAATCAGATTTCTTGAATAAAATATTATAAAAAAAATTTCTCAAAATTTCAAAGTAAACGCGTTTTCTAGTTTTATGTTTTCAGAAACAGTTTTCCAAAACAACAAACAGAACGCATTTTCAGCAATTTCAAAACGGACACTCAAAACACAAAACACAAAACGATTTCAAAACTCAAAACAGAAAACTGAAACACAAAGAGAACGGCCAAATATAGTATGAGTAGAAACAAGTTGGGAATCAACATATTTCATAAATCAAACTGCTTAAGCCAAATATAGCAAATTAAGTTGATAGGTGAAGAGTCGTAAAAACAAACGTCAACAACTTGTTAATTAAATAAATTTTACATGATAATAGAAAAAAGCATAGTGAAAATATCAATGGGAAGCGTCTTCTTCTTCACAGAATTTTGTGTACTGTTTTGCATCCATTAAGGAGCTTAATTCTGAAGGATTACTAGGCTTCACCTTGATCATCCATCCATCTTCATATGGGCCTGAGTTTATCTTCATCAAACCAAAATTAAATATTGTATTAGTACAGCATTCAATGTGTTTATAAACCTGGTTCGTCCCTCAAAAATGGATTTTCAAATACTAACATGGTAAGCATTAGTGATTAAATATAAACATCTTAAAGTTCAGGGACAATTCACGAGAATGTTGATAAGTTGAAACGAACCGGAATTTTTACCGTATACACACACACACACACACACAAAGGAGGGTAGGAGATGAATGAATTACCAATCCAGGACTTTCAGTTAGCTTTGAGTTGATCTCAATAATCTCCCCAGAAATGGGAGAATTGACATCACTGGTGGCTTTCACACTTTCAACAGATCCAAATCCTGTTCCTTGTGTTGCAGTTTTACCAACATCTGGAAGCTCCACATATACTACTTCTCCGAGATGGTCCTGATCATCAACACGTTTAATCTCGTACGTCAACGTCATTTTCCTTAAAGCATTATTTGTTATGTCACTAGTTATTGGTTATATCAAGGTTATAATCGTGACGCTCATTTTGACTAAAGTTCGGATTCTAACTATAATTTTATAAGTCAAATTTAACATAGAACCAGAGTTGGGAGTGTAATTTGGCATCTTTATAGGCCAATTAAGAACTAGTCATAGTATTGTGATTAAGGTTCATAACTACACATAAAACAGTTATTATAGAGGAAAAGAGAAGACCTGAGCATGGTCAGTAATGCCAACGGTGGCCACAGAACCTTCATGCTTCACCCATTCATGTGAAGTTGCATATTTCAACCCCTCTATCACTGCAATACAAACACCGTGTTCATCGTCCATCGTGTCAATCAAATTGCAAAGATCATTATACCGATACGTACCAGTGGAAAAGGATCTTAAGAGAGAAAAGGCAGGTCTTGAAGTAGTTGCAGCAGTGGAGACTCTCAGTGCATTTGCTGCTGAAGAAGCCCATAATCTAAGTGCCATTTGGAGTAGTACTCTATGGCTGCTTCTCCCACTCAACTTCAATATTAGACAAAGTATGTGACACAGCAGGGAAGAAGGGAATGGGATTAATAAGTATGCCTGCTTCTTTCTTCTATTATCTTCTATGAATGGTGGATAATCAAAGCCTCATCCTCAAGGGCTTAAATACATTTTATTTTATTTTATTGACTTTTTACCTTGGATTACATTTTAGGTTCTTTTTTTGTCCATATATGCAACATTTTAATTTCGAAGAAAATTACAGATGAGGTCTTCAAGCTTTACAAATAGAGCACCTGAGTCCCTGTTCAATTTTTTTAGCAAAATTAGGCGCATAATTGTCACGGGATGAAAACGTGTAAAACATATCAATGATGATATTCATTCAGGATCATGCTACATGTACCGAATTTATTTATTGAATCTTTTACCTACTACTCACAATGGGGATGTAGACCACATTGTCGAAATTTTTAAATACACGCGGCCCCGTGCATTATGTGAGAGGGGGTAATCCATTATGTACAAACCATTATGTACAAATGGATTAATCCATTCATTATTAGTGATGATCATCATCACCCATCTAAGTGGCGGTGAGACATTCGTTCAATGTTCAATGGAGTTGTGATATATTTTTATGTATTGGACAATGAATCAAGAGGCACACTAAAACGAACTAATGATGAATGGCATAATTCAATTAAATTTCATTGAATAGAGTTATTTAACGATCAACTAGACGGAACCATCTAACGACAATCCACTTGCTATAAACTTATAAGGTCCAAGACTAGTCATTACAACAAAGAATAAGCTTTTATGGCACGCTCGTAACATTTTGAATTATTGGAAAGCTCCAATGCAATTTTCCCAAAATTTCGACAAATTGCAAGCGAAATTTTAAGGTAGTCTTTAAGGTATTTGTTTGACAGTTCGTCTCATTTGGTCATCAAAAGTAAATAATATGTCACTATTAGCTTGCCTAATTCCAGGCCCAATGTAATAGCTATTAAACCTTGACTTTGACTGACAGCTATTGAAGCAACTGATATCTTATAATTGACCTTACATTTTTTACTGTTTATGAGTGGTGATAAATAGAGTTAGGATTAATTGGAGTTATTGAAAAATAAATTGGCTCAACATTAATTTTTTTTTTCTCTCGAGAATTGAGTTTTATTTTATTTCCCGACATTTACATAAAATCTGTTAGTCCGAGTCAATGTTTGATGGGGGCCATGTCGAATCTGGAGTGAATGTCGCTAATAGATGATCAAGATCAAGATCAAGTACGTGGTGCTTTTAAACTTTTAGTAATTAAATAAGTAAATAAAAAAGAAGATATTTTAAATATTAATTTGTAATTTTGCTCGGCCATTCGTGAAATAGAGTCCCCACAAATTTCATCTATCTCCAACCCAATATTTTACCCATTTAGTCCTCATACTTATCTTCTTTCTCCCATCTAGTCCATGCAATATGCCATTACATCTAAAATTCGCCTTAGGGCTTCCCTTCTATTAGATAAGGGGGTGGCAAAAAATCGAGCTTGAGTTCAACTCTTGTCTACAAATTAGGCTCGATTCGATTCTTTGGTTCGTAGCGCGAACCGAGCCATTCACGAGTCCATGATAGGACTTGCTTTTTAAAAAATAGTAGTAGAAAAAAGTCCAAAAATGAGTTGGTCCAGGAGCCCAAAAATGAGCTCCCTTGTATGCCCTTGTTTCATGTACAACACAATTTGGTTGTGTACAACACATTGTTGGAGGCAATGGGTAAGTCCGGGTAGCCTGGATTGGCTAGGAGCTTATTCGAGGAGATGGTGGATTCCGGGATCGCGCCAAATGAAAAGACATTTGACAGCATTGATCAAGATTTATGGTAAGGCTAGATGGACTAGAGATGCATTGGAGCTTTGGCAACGAATTAGATTTGTTGACCCCAAAAATCGCATCAATAATGTGGCAACAGATCCCAAAAACCTCTCACCTCCACATAAGCTAAATTCCAACACACTTGGATAAGTCGTTAGTTAAACGGTTGAACCAGCTAGATGAATAATTTAGAGTGTGGGGGAGCCTAGAACATGAGCCTCCAATTGAAAAAGGGGGTCAGCTTGGGAGTAGAATACTAAAAGTATATGTAGCAAGAATATAGGCTTAGAAGTCTAAACTTGCATTAACCTTGAATGACACTAAGTGTGAGCTTTTATACACGAATAGGATAAACGAGACCCGTCGGATGATAGGGCACGTCGCCTCATCAGATCGATTGGCCCTTCTTATTGCACGCATCAATCAAGGCATTAAGTGCTAGGACCACTTTCGCATCTATAAGTTTTAGTTTGTGCAGGTGAAATTTGACCGTGTAGACGTGCAGAGGCTGCGTTGGCAGTGAATTGTCTTGTCAATCATTTCACCACAAGATCTATTAAGGATCTCGTCATCACCTCGTCAAGACTGGCTCCTACCTGGGGCATCTACCCAAATGGGGTCGCCTCCATACATGTAACAGGGTCGTCCGTGTTGCCATGTAAGGTGTGGGGCCCTCACCGTCTGCCACGTAGTTCAATTAGGTACGATTATTTATATGAATAACAAAATTGAAAGGTTGGCGAATGGATTTCATTTTGTATAATACATTGTTGAGTATGTGTGCTGATATTGGATTGGAGGAAGAGGCTGAGAAGCTTTTTGAGGAGATGAAGGGATCAGAGAAATGTAGGCCTGATTGTTGGAGTTACACAGCAATGCTTAATATATATGGGAGTGGAGGAAATGTTGAAAAGGCAATGGCTTTGTTCAAGGAAATGTCCAAGGTTGGTTCTCAATGTCATGGGATGTACGTGTTTGATTCAATGCCTGGGGAGGCAAAGAAAACCAATGATTTGGTTCGGGTGTTCGATACATCAGTTAAGGGAGGGGTAACACCCGATGATAGGTTGTGCGGGTGCTTGCTCTCCATTTTATTATATTGTCAAGGTGAGGATATGAACAAGGTCCTAGCCTCTTTAGAGCAAGCTAACACAAAATTGGTTGCCTCTGTGAAGCTGCTAAACGAAAAGATCACTGACTTAGACATTGTGAAAGAAGAGTTCAGAATCATACTCAGAAACATGGCGGTCGAGGCCAGGAGACCCTTTTGTAATTGTTTGGTTGATATATGCCAAAACAGAAATCATAACCAAAGAGCTCCCGAGCTCCTGTACATGGGAGTTATCTATGGAGTGTATCCAGGTTTGCATACCAAGATCTCACAGGAGTGGCGGCTCAATGTCCGGTCACTATCAGTTGGTGCATCACACACTGCATTCGAAGAATGGATGAGTAGTCTAGCCAAAATCATCCAACGCCAAGAGCCACTGCCTTTGCTTTCCATGTGGAGAAACTTGCTGCTCATTTTAGAGAGGGTAAGGCAGGTTTTCTCATTGCAACTCGAGAAGATCTACCATCATGGATGCAATCAAAAGGATGTTGAGTAGTGAGCACAGCATAAATCAAAACTGTTATCATGAACTGAAACAATGTTTAGAACTTTTGTGTTTTAGACTTGTAGAACTACATTATGATCCATATAATAGATACACTAATAATGCCTAGATATTACACCTCATTTGCAGTAGTTTAGTTTGATTAGGGTTTCAATTGAATGTTGTGTTTATAAACCATAGTTTTCAGAACCAACCCAGATGACGAGGTGGGTCACTAGGTCGATTGCAGGCCGGTTGCTTTACAAGTTACAACCAGACTGATGGCCAGGTTAGGGGTTTTCAAGTTGAACCATCGAGCCGGTCCAAGTTTTAAGAGGGTGTTTGGTAGGGATTAAAATTAGATTTTTAATAAATTGTGATAACAAAATTTGAAATGTGATTAAAAAGTTGTGGGACCCATGAAAGATGTGGTTAATATTAATTGTTTGACTTTAACTTGAATTAAAATCTTCCAGACCAAACAGGGGCTAAAAACACTGATATAAACTGCATAGGTAGAAATCCACCTTCAAGGAAATTATAACACATGGTTTTCAATTGAATATTTTCTTTGTAAACCGAATGGGTAGAAATCCACCTTTCAAATTACAGATTCTCAGCTTCAACAAAAGCCAGATATCAAGCTCAGTAACTGAACCCCCCCAACCAACTACATACTTTCTAGTTCTAAAATCAACGCAAAATGAAGAACAAATGAATGAAAAGACCCTCCATATCAGAAACGAGAAAAAAAACCACTGAAGCTCATTTCTCCAGAGAAGTTTACCAGTCCCAACTACAAAAATTTCCTATTCCTGAAAACATTTTTTGCAATTGCTTGAGCATTGGATTCGAATCCTTGCCTCCTGTAATGTAGGATTTCTTCCCTACAACTGCATGCTTTGTCCGAGATGAAAAAGTATGTTGACCCAGAAAGCAGGTTATTCTCCAAGCTGCTTGCAAGCAGTTCAGCTGGGGATCGAAACAAGAGCCTAACTGTCTCTGCGTTGAAATGTTGCCAGCAATGAGGTGTCATAGGTATTTTCCAGACGACTTCCAGATTCTTCCCTCGAGAGATACCACCATAACCGTAACATCATCATGATACTTCCTGCGATCGCCTTGTGGAATATCCAGCAGCTCATGAAAATCCATTCCTACAAATATCAATTTGACTCAGAATATGCAAGGCTAATAAGATGAAGATTGTCTCGTACAATAACCAACAATATATATAACCTAGAATCAAAATTAGAAGAGCAAAGATGAGAGGTTTTAGATTATTAGAGAAATAGATAAAGACAGAGGTCAAATATCTCCCCAAGCTCTAACTGACAAGAAGTGATGCCAAGCAAGAAACGATTCAAATGTTGAACCAGCAAGCTTAAACATGAAATTTGTATGTTAGTATCTTGTATCCATTGAACCAGTGAAGATCAGGAAATCTATGCATATAAAGATATTAGTATCCGATACCCCGTGTCTATGTACATATGGTTATTGGACAGAAGTGTTGCATTCACAGTTATCAAATATCTTCTTGTCGTCCCCTTATGGACATCCGCTAAGCCAGCAAGTGGGCCACGACATGCATGTCATAGTGAAGCGCTACAATACTAATATTGTATCCTCACTTCTATTTCTCTATCAAAACATCACAGTCCCAACCGTCTCTATGTTTAATACATTGTTCCAAAAGCTTCTCTCCCACTCTCTTAGACATACCAACAACAATCTTGGACAAATATAATGCTACTATTTTAGTTAACCAGGAACAATAAGCCAATGTTTAAATTGAGAAAGCGCAAAGTTAACAAATCTCGACGTGTTTGCTCGTATTGATGTTAATTGAAACATTAACACTGTTAGACACTATAAAGCTCCAACATCTCAGCTATCTTTAAGACACGGTAGAAAATGCCAATAAAATAACACATTTAGACCTTTGAGGTGGTTCTAACAGTTTACATTCACGTAAAAGAACGGGGGGATGAGAGCGAAGAACAAAGAGTTAGGGGTGGGAATGAATGGCTTTTTTCTTATGAGAAAAGCTCCTTATGCAGAAGCCTACCTGCTCAAACCTTCCCAGTAAACCATTGAATTACAGCACTCGCATAGCTTGTGTAAAGGCAATTTTAGCCAGTAGTCACATGAGAGAGAACTGATCGTATTCCACATTTCACAAAACTATTTTGCAGAATGTTTTCTGGTATTATATTAATTGAATCACTAATAATTTAAATAAATAGGCACACACTAACTGTAAATTCCACGTCAGTCTTCACCTCTAGTTACCTTGTTGCCCCAGCCCCAAAACAAGAGATAGATGTTCTCCCAGGATCTTCACCTCTAAGTGACCTAATTAGGTTGCATATCCCGGTACTCTTCTTAAGAAAATAGTACAAGATAATAGACAAGGACTAAGAAAACAAGCAATCAACTATACCAGGTGTATGAAGAATAAGATGAGGCACTAATGCATTATGTAGTAGAGCAAATAGGTCTCAACGTAGTGATATATTTCATCATCGTCAGGCATATATGCACCCAGTTGTCATAAACCTAGCATTCACATCCAACATGACTTCAGAGTCCTAATTCTTGGTGATCAGTTGTAGAGTCTCATCTCCGACTATATAACAAACAATTGCATAGTGCACGTGCAAATATAAGAAATGAGGACAAAATGGACAAAATCTCATGGCCAAAGTTTCAAATGACAACTTAACAGAAGAATCAAATAGTACCTCACCAGGTAACTAGCAACTTAACTTGGTACAAGAATAATGTATGGACTATGGATCACCAATAAATTACTTAAAATGCATCATCCAAATATATTCAACTACTTCCAAGATTAAAAAAAACAAAAAAGGTCACCAGCTTTTTTGGCTGCACGGAAGAGAAGCTCCTCTATCAGGTGTTGAGCTGGGTCACCATCGGGAAACTTCTCCATAAAATTTGCAATAAGGCTAACAACCTCTTGATTGCTCAAATACTGATACAATCCATCAGATGAGAGCACCAAAAATTGATCCATGGGACACAGCTTATGGTGGCAAAGAGAAGGAGAACAAGATACGTAAGCTGCAGTACCAATATACTCATTCCGAAACATTTCCAACAAGGCATCATTCCATTTAGGCTGCATCAACATGCACCATAAAGCATTAGAGAAACCAGCAGGGCATGCACATCAAAACATCACATCCCAATGTGATAGGAAGCATTTAATCATGCCAATACATCATCTAAGTTCAATAGATAGAAGATGCAAACTAATTAACAAACATGAAGAACTAAGTAGCAGTAAACATGCAGACTATTTAATGAACCAATAGTAAAAATAGTAAAGTTATCTGAATGAAGGTGGTAGAGTATATTAGTATATGTCATCGATGGGACATATGCAATGAGTACTACATATCTTGGTATTTTTGCAATGATATCTTTCTTCCCAGAGGCATAGTGTCTCAATCTGATACATTGAAACCAAGATTCCAGAGAATCAACTTTCAGTATCAAAAATAAACAAGCAACTTGTTTATCAAAGAACCAAAAGCACATGGAGAGTTTGAAAATTGGGAAAATTGATAGAATGAAGTTGAAGACCATATTACTATTTAAGATAATATTGCCACACAGTTATAAAGCTCTTCAGGAAAATATATTTTCCATCTTCAGGATTTTAGATAAATTCTAAATACATGTCCTCCCTTCAAATAAAACTCAATACACATAGAGATGAGCCAGTACACATGCATGCACAAACACATAGATAACAAGAACGTGTAACAGAATTAACATCGCTGGCAAGTTATGTACAAACCTGTTTGAGGAAGCCAGCTCCAAATGCACGAGTTACTTTAAGACGACCTTTAACTCTATCATTGACGATACAATTGCTGTCATCTGGATGTTCATTCTTGATTCTAAGAACTTCCTGGAAATTACAAAGTTACATCACCTTATTACGTACAAGAGGCTATCCAGAGGAGAAGTAACAATAGCATGTATTCACGAGCACATAAAAGTAAACAACTTCATTTTATTCTGGTTTTAACACTCAGAATTAAACACTATCACTAAGGTTCAAGGGCATGAATTCTGGCAAATTTCACCAAGAGCACTAGGAGAATGTACTTGAATAACACCCCAAAGTTCTTAATAACTAGAGGAGCATTTTTTTAAAATTAACCTAACCCTGGTGCCATATTATTGTACTGCAAATAAATCTCCTATTTGACTATTTCATGAAGAACTAAAAATGGGGAAGAAAATGATGGGAAACAACTAAAGTCTACTTCACTCCAGACGAAACAAATAGAATATTTAGACTTTTAGTTAAATTAGATTTTATTATTTTCATCAGATAGGATTTCATTTCACGTTATACTGATAGGTATTTTATTTTATTCATTGTTATCTATTAAAAGTTCCCTTGGAGTTAAAGACTATGTTTTATAAAAGGGGACTTAGGTTTTTCATTTGGAACACAACTAGGAACATTGTCTATGGTTGTAACAAAGTAGACAATGGAGTTGATAGGTTATGCAGTAAAGAACCCATTAATAGTTATCTATGCATAGAGCTTAAAAGGCAAAAATGCTTGCTAGAACCTAAATATGAAAAACTTTCGGGGACCCTCACTCTATGGATTATTAAGCAACATATAAGCAGCAAAAGTAGCTTGCACATATGACTGGACCATTTGTTAAGTAACACCACTATGCTACAATAATCCTGTGGAAAGCTCTATTCCCCAGCCCACTCTAGATTTTTTCCCGTATCACATGATTTTAAACCGTCCAAGCTTTAGAAAATTGAATAAACTTCAAACTTAGATATAGATTAATTTCAAGTAAAGCCAGTATGAAAAGGTCATATTGTTATGGCCAGTTCACTTCTAGCAGTTGCGGTCACTGCAATCAATTGTTGAGAATAAGAAGTCATGTGATTTTATACATTAAGCCCTTGTTTGATACCCATTATTTTCAAAATGCATTTTTCTCTCTTATGTTCAACTACATATTTTTCAATCAAATAATATTACACGCAAACCCAAAATTTTTCCTTATTTTTTAACCACACATCCTCATCAAGTCACTATATCAAAATGCATTTTTTGAAGAAAAAAAAATGGGGCCCAAACATGGTTTAAATATCCTTGGCACCTAAACAAAATTCAGACACCAATCGCCATGCATGCCAATAAAGGATGAGACGAATTATATGAAGCGAAGCTTCTGCTTGAATTCAAAGGGAAAAAAGAGTTCTAGACCAGAATAGGCATAATTGATGTTCCAAATGCATCTAAGTTATCTAGAGGATTATGATGGGGCCAAAACATTTGAAAACAACAGAGTAGTAAGGCTTGACAAAATGTTGGGGACAGCGAAAAGTACTCTACAAGAATACCTGGTAATCCGCAATTTCACTTTCATTATGAAATCAAAACGAAAAGTTGTTAGAATCTGAATCGACCAGCAGGTGACAATAAACATTTTTATGCCAAGGACAAGAAAATAAACAAACAACAAAAGCTATTGGACAAAACACAAGATGGCGTCACGAACAAATGAGATTTGTAGTCTAATATGCTAGTAGTTGTCTTCGCAACTATTATCCACGCAAGTTAATTGTTTCTAAGAATTTACCAGCAAAAGGAAAAGGCTAAAGATATTGGAAATACAAATCTAGCCTATGTTTGAGACCCATTCTCTAAAAATTCATTTTCCCCGGATTCATTTTCAACCACAATTTCTCCAAATAAAATAATTTTACACGTAAACCAAAAAAAATTTTATACTTTTTAACCACGCATTCTCAAAAAAAAAAAAAAAAAAAAAATCACTATTACAAAATTAATTCTCCAAACAATGGAGCAGTATTGATATTGTAATAGCATCCACCAACCATATTTCGGAAAGGGGGAACATTGAGAAGCAGTTCTCAAATTAAAATTTTCCCATGGTTGGACTTCATGTTGCATTTCGGACTCCTACTTTGAGTGTGGAGGAAATAACCTAAATGAGTATAACTCCCGGGAACTTGGAAAACCAGAAGATAAATCCAAAGTCAAGAAAAGAACCTAAACAACGTAAAGAAAGCTTATTGCTGGGTGTTCAATGAATCGGGCCCATAACAAGCTAGAAAAGCAAAATGGTTTCATTACCAATAGAAAATTTAATAATTGCCAGCCAAAGAACAAAAAGAGAGGACTCTTCCTTGCTTTTCCTTGCACTAAAAAGGGTATCAATAGGTCAAAAATTACATCCAAGATGCATGAAAACGAACTCCTTACATTTTTTTACTTGATATAACCAATAACAACTGAGGAAGGTTTGCTTTGATCTACAAACTAGTTAACAAGGCAAAGATAACCTAAAGTAATGCCATTTCAATCCGTGACTATATCACTTTGTAAACTATAAAAAAAAAAAAAGATTATGTCTTAGCAGTGAAAAATGTTACTCGTCGGGCCATAATAAGCCCCTTGCCACTTCACAAGACTCTTCTTGCTTGAATGAATGAAGATAAATAAGTAAAGTGAACACAAGAGCCAGCAATCTATAAATGTGACAAACTAGACAAATACATTAAAAGAGAAGGCTTATATAACGTGAATAAAGGAGTCAAAGTAGAGAAAAAAGTTAGCATTAAGTTCAAGAAACGTAAGCCATATAAATATCGACATTACACCTTATTTCAAAAAATAAAGAATGGGACGGATTTACTAACGGTTTAGAAAAAAAAAAAAACCACCTTAAGGACCGCTCAGTGTGAGGCGTGCAAAAAACACCTCAAGGCACTAATTGTGGGGCTGTTTTGGAGGTGTATGCCTCAGTTGTGTAAGGCATACATCTCAAAGCACCGCCTCAAGGCTTGTGGCCCACAAAATATAAAAATTCTTATTGGCTCATCTTTAGAATAGTCAATCTACTAAAGCATTTAAATTGTGTCACATAGACCCAGTTCACCAACTATCGTAATAGTTCATATAGATTGTTTGATAGTTAAAAGGCCTAACTCTTAATCAATAAAATTGCTCAATGTCTACCACCATGGTTTAAAAAGTTGAAATTTAGGCATACCTTGATGGAGAAGCTCAAAAATAGCCTCGGGGAGAGACCATTTAGTGACATTAATGAAGCATAATGACACACCTCAAAAAAATGAGTTGGGCCCCACTATATATAAACCTACTTAATTACATGTCTTAATTCGCACAACTCAAACCATGAGAGGCATACGATTTTTAATGAGCTAGTCCACTATTTATTAAAATCTACTTAATTACATGCCTCAATGCGCATAGCTCTGACCACGAGAGGCATGCAATTCTATTAAATCAGCTGGGGCCCATTATTTATTCAAACCTACTTAATTACATGCCTCAATGCACACAGTTCACACCACGAGAGGCATGTGCTTCTCTTTAATCAGAAGGGGGCCCATTATTAGTTTAAACCTACTTAATTTAATTCATTGACCAGCTTTGAAAAATCTACTATTTATTTAAATCAACCTGATCTCTTTTTCTGTATTAATCAGCCATTAATAAGAATAAACTATACGTCCAAAACTAAGATAAAACGCAACCCACAACACTCATGAACAACTGTTAAGCACACTGACTCTAGAATTGCAGCACATTGATGACTCAAAATAGCACATCGACTCTAGAATGGCATGGATACTTTAACTTGTTCTATTGTTTTGGAAATTTTGAAGTTTATTTATGGTTAACCACATGCTTATATTAGTTCATAAATAATAATAATAATAATAGTTCATGAGGCTTACGCATCACCTCACAATAGAAAAACGCCTTGGCACCCGATTTGGCCTTGTTAAACACTAATGTCCACATGCAGAAATGGAAAGAAATAGAACAATTTTTCTTATGGATTACTTCCAAAATTTCTAACCAAGAAATATCAATTCTTACTATATTATTGTCCACATTCACAAAACTTCGTCACCCATCCAACAATTTAAACGTAATGATTTAGCAGTTCCATGTACAAATAAATCATCAGTCTAAAAGCAACATAGTCGTCTCTTTAATATTTGACCATCTTGCCTAAGTTTAGGCTTTTAGAGACACTGCTAACTCATTTGGCTCATTAGTTCCCAGAATATGGTGGTCATATATTAGGTAGAGAAAACATATCTTATCAGTTCCCACAATATGTTTGACGTATTAGGTAGAGGAAACAGATTTCAGCTAACAGAAACATCAAAATTCCTAAGTGCCAATTGAATCTAGTCTCAATTTATAAAAGTGTACGGAAAATGCAAATCAGTTAATAGTATGGATTATAGAAAATAACTGATCAGTTAAATTATCACTTCTTATCTACTTGAAAGCTCCAATGCACTACGATGCACGGCCATAAGAACCAAGTATCTATGTCTACACAAGTAGCCAGAATACAAAATTCTAATTCATGATGAAAGTGGCCAAGTTTTAAAAGTCATTGAACAATTAGTTAAATTCAAATCTTTCAAACCTTATAAGCTCCATCATCACAAACTGAAAGGTCAATCTTTTTTCCATAGTAGAAATCAAGAATACCACATCTTAACCATCTGATGAACATAAAATTCATATATTGAAGCAGCAATGAAGAGACGTGAATATAAAACAAATAAAAAAAAAGGAATTGTGAGGGCATACTTCTTCAATGCTGGTGCTATGATCAGTGGACAACTGCAATGCAGACAACCTCATAGCTTGGTGAACATGATCTTCATTCTTCTTCTTATTTTCCCTCTCACTAACATCTGCAAGCTCTTCAACTATACCTTCGGCATTCAACCCATCATCCCCTGCGACCTTCAATTCTGCACTAGAACTAACCTCTTCAGGTTGGTGCTGCGCAACAATAGCCCGACTATCCCCTACATTCATTACATAGACATCTTCATCCCTCATCAACACAACCAACAAGCAAGAACCCATCAATGCAAGTTCAGGATACTGATCGAGAACCTTATCTGTCATATCCAAATATGCACGTTCTGTGACCTCAAGGGCCCTAGACATTGCTCTCAGAACCAACTCATGATCAACCAGCCCCACTTTCGGCTTCCTCCCATTTCTACTAATCCCCTCCCCCTCCACCACTCTATTACTCTCCATTTCACCTACCAACTTCTCTTTCCCCTCAAACCAAAATCTCCAAGGGAACAATCTTCTACCATCCTTATCCTTGTGCTTACTCAACAAACCATGTTTTAGTTTTGACAACAATAAAGACCTCCTACTCACAGCTGAACCTGCAACGTTAAGGTTCAAAGCATCGTCAACAGAAAATGCGAATCTATCTGAACCTGATAAATCAAGTCCCTCCCCTGGATCATCCTCTGCTAAAAATTCCCACAATCTTCTCCTCCTAACCTCAATCTGTTCCTCATGAAATGTCACCTTTTTTATGGATTTCATTTCATTTTCAGCTACCTCCCCTTCATTAGCCTCTTCGTCTTCTTGAGATAAGTTAGAATTATCGGCAATTACTGCATTTTCGGAAGCTACAACTGCTTCCTCAGTGTCCCAAAACAAACCCTCTAGTTCATTGTACATGGCTTTGTACAAATTGCTCATGAGAAACTCGGGGGCATCAGGGCCATTGAATCCATCATAAATTCCAACAAAAAGCCACCCATGCTCTTCTGATACTACCACATGTACCCGATCCTCCCCTGCCTTACCCAAGGCCCAATGAACATTGCTGTCACTTCCCATCTCGGTCCTTCTGCCGCTCTCTCCAGATAACGGGATATCCTTCCTTCCTCCTCCAACTAAATACCGTACTGGCACCACCCAAGGGCGCTTCCTCTCAGAGAAGTTCCTGTACAATGCTTTGCGAATTCCAGAAATACCCTTCTTTCGTTTTTTCACACACACATTACCCAACGGTGCTGAAAAGGGCACCCCGTTACCGTCAGGACCTATGCCTCCAGCAGCACTATCCAGCGGGCCCGACAGGGCCCCACGCTCGATCGGACCTGACATGAAGAACGCCCGCTCCAGCGGCCCAGACGGTGGCTCACCTTTGCCGTCACGAGGTAGCGGCTGCAAAGGCAAGGCGCTAAACGACGACGTGCTCTCAAATCCATTCACAACACTACCCCTGGTTCCAGCCAAACAACCAGGAGCATTGCTGTTATTGTTACTCTCGATGGCGTCGTCGTAAATATCGTCAAGGACAGTTCTGGGAGTCCAAGTATTTGCACTAACAGAGGCACCGGAAATAGCTCGGAAACCGGTTTCTGGTATCCCGGGCGGTTTAGGTCTTTGCGGATCGTCAAAACGGAGTGACTGCGAGGGGGAAACAAAGCGATCAGAGTGAGTAGGGGACACAAAGCGAGCAGAGGACCGGACGTAACAGAAGGAATGGCCTAGGGTTTCGTCAAGCGGTTCAGTAGCAGAGAAAATGACACCCTCTTCGCCCCGGTTCGCACCGGCCGACGGGTTGAAACACGGGAAAACCTGCGAAAACCCTGCCCCCATCACATCCGCCGGTTCATTTCGCACCCCCCAAAAACACAAAATAAATGAAAAAAACAAAAAAAATTACAGAATGTGTGCTTGGGAGAGAAATGAAAAGGGTCAGTTTTGTAGCTGCTAAGATTTGTAGAGAGAGAGAGACTTGGGGGAAGTGGAGTTTTGGAGCAAGTGAAGGTGGAGTTTTTAAAAAAATTTGCGGTTTGGTAGTCTGATGAAGTAAAAACTGAAAGAGAGAGCACAGAGAAGACTTATGTTTTCCATTTTATTCGAGAATAAAGCTACTTGTACACAATATTGTGTACACATAGCACAACCCAAGCTTTTTACCCACGTCGATGGATGGATTTTAAAGAATAAAGTTACTTGTACACAAGGTTGTACATAACCATTTACACCCCCCTCACATTGAGGGGGACCCACACATAATAAATTATTAGTAGGTTCATCTCCATGTGAGGGAGGTGTACATGATTATGTACACCATGAGGTGTACATCTAGCATTATCCTTTATTCAACGCGCAGAGAGAGAGAGAGAGAGTAGGGGTTGGTATGTGTACATGTGCTTGTAGGAGACTTGGGATCTCCTGCATTTTCAAATTCAAGAATACAATTACAGAGAGAAGAAAATAGAGCAACCAACCCCAACTATTTACTTCGAAGATTATAAATTGATTAAGCCCTGTTTGATGATCATTGGGAGGAAATGATATTTTTAGCATGTTATTTCAAAATTCTTTAATTTTCATTCTAATTTCTAATCACACGTTTGCACAATAAAACATTTTTCTACTTTTTAATCACGCATTTTCAAAAAATATCACTATTCAAAACTCAATTTTCTCAAAATAATGATTTTTTTTAGAATATGTAGTTAAATAGTATGAAAAAGTTTTGAGTTTACATGTAAAATATTTTGTCTCTGGTTGGGCTCCATTAAAATTGTAATTCATTTTTCTCTCTTCTTATCAACAAAACATTTTTCAATAAAATCATATTACACGTAAATTCAGAATTTTTCCTTCTTTTTTAACCACGTATTCTCTAAAAAATTACTACTCTGAAATACATTTTTTTCCAAAATCTAATTAAAATGGAGGCCAAACAAGAGTTTTATTGTGTGAATGTCTGACTAAAAATGTGTATGACTAATAAAGAGTTTTAATTTAAAGAAAGTCAAACATTGACTGATCGTAACCATATACTCCTTCCGTCCTATAAAGATAAGCTTGTTTTTCTTTTTCGTATGTCCCAAATTATAAGTTATTTTTTTGTCGAGAGTATAAATAATTTGTTAATTTTCAATATGCCTCTATTTAATATATCTTTAAACTATTATTCAATGTATGGCATAAGTAATTTTATTATTCTAATTATATTAATTATATTTTCTTAATTTATGTGAAAATAGAAACAAGTCTTTCTGAGATACGGTGAGTATCTTTCAAAATATTGGGGGAAAAAAGGGGAGAGAAAAATAAACGTAGACTTTTATAAGAAAGATGTTGGATCCCACTAATTTATTGTTCAGTGAATTCACTTTAAGGTGCTTAGTGCGGTGTAAGTGGAAGTGAAGCCTATTCACCGGATAATAATTACAGTGCTTAGGATTAATACAAGTGAAAGTGGACCCTACTAATTCATTACGGGCAGTATAGGTAACCAACTAATTAACTCGCTGGACAATTAGCACCAATACAAGTCCATGAGTCGACAAGATCCATTTGTAAGTGTTATGCCCTAGGTCCAATCAACTTTGGACATAAATTTGAAAATATATATATAATCAATGCATATGTAT